>CAXKVX010000126.1:0-252908 GCA_964058865.1 Eleocharis quinqueflora | reverse complement strand
AATTGCGTACCTCGTCTTTTTGCAATGCTCCTTGTAGATTGTAAACAAGTGAAGAACTAAAGATGGCTAAAATAACTAATATATGGAAAAATAAATAAATGCTAAAACAAGTTGAGAGTAAAAAACAAGCCTTGTATGGTATTTATAGAGGTGCAACACGGGGGGGCACACAACTAGCCGTTACACAGAAGCAACGGCTAGTTGCTGCGCGCGGGTCGGGGCGGGCGGACACGGGTCCCGCGGGTCGGGCGGGTCGGTACCGTTGGGATTTTGAGAACCGTTGGATCAAAATCCAACGGTCCAAATCGCATCCCTCCAAAAAAATTCAAAATTTGTAACTGGCGGGTCTGTGCGGGTCGGGGCGGGCGGACACGGGTCCCGCGGGTCGGGCGGGTCGACCGTTGGGATTTTGAGAACCGTTGGATCAAAATCCAACGGTCCAAATCGCATCCCTCCAAAAAAAATTCAAAATTTGTGGGTCTGTGCGGGTCGGGCGGGCGGGCGGGTCCCGTCACGGGTCACGGGTCACGACGGGTGCGACTGGTGCGGGTCGGGCGGGTTCTGACGCGGGTCTGACACGGGCGGGTCTAATACGGGTCGAGTTGGGAACCGGGGGAAAAACCCGCCCTTGACCCGTCACGGGTTTGACCCGCGGGTTTCGACCCGTCTGGCAGACGGGCGGGTTTGGGACCCGGCGGACACGGGCGGGTCGTAACGGGCGGGACCCAGTGCGGGTTTAGCACAACACTAAGCTAGATTGAGATGGAGAGAGAAGAAAAGATGCATGGTTGCATTTTAATATATATATATGTCACCGCTCGTGTGAGGAGCCAGACATTTGGTTGAAAGGTTACGCTAGCTAAGCTTAATTTATTTCGATCATGCACTTTGGTATAATTAACATTTCTTCAAACTTTTTCTTGCCAATGAAAACCGAGCTTGAAGGGAATATTGGTTCAATAAGTCCATAACTATTTATACGTAAATAAATGTGAATCATTTGTTGAATTTTATGATTCAGTCCTCACAAATATCAAAATTCAATGAACGATCTGTATTCATTCATGTGAAATAGTTGAGTAATACAGCAGATACAAGCAAATTCACGTTAGTGAACACCAAACAACTCCTAAGAAAATTGACAGACTGGACAACACGAAGGTTCAAACAATAGTCTCACCCTACCTTATCAGGGGAAAACCTATGTATCAGCAAGTTCAGGTTTGTGCTGCTGCTAGATGTTAACATGAGTACGTCTAGACTCATATTAACATGCGAACATGAACGTTTAAAAATAAAGTTATTATTGTCAAAGATATGAACTCAGTGTTATAAATGTTGTTCTTTATTTTTCAGGTCAATTATAAAAATATTTTCACTTTGGCAGTTAACGTTTATATTTTAATTTATGAGTTGGATTGTATTTAGATAAGTTTTTGTAACAACTTCAGCTGTGCTCGTCGAAACTGTAATTAAGTTTTTTTATCGTCGCAATTTATTGAGCTGTAGATATCCGAGTCTACTTCCACTTCGTTGAGTCTGATTTGCGATCGGAGGAATGTGCATATCAAATTTGCCTCCATCTTCAACTTATGTCTTAATTATTAATTTTTATCACGAGTTTGCGTCAGACTCAATTTTGAATCGCTCATTTCTTCGATCACAAATCATGCTCGATGCGGTGGAAGTAGACTCAGATATCTACAACTTGATGACTTGCAACGATAAAAAGAACTTAATTACGGTCCCGACGAGCATAGCTGAAGTTTGTAGAAAAAATGCTAATCATACTTAATATTTTTTTGTAACAATTTCAGTTGCGCTCGTCGGGATCGTAATTAGTTTTTTTTTTATCATCGCAAGGCATCGAGCTGTAGATATTTGAGTCTACTTTCATCTTGTCGAGTTCAATTTGCAGTCGGAGGAATGTGCATCTAAAATTTGGCTCTATATTCAACTTATGACTTAATTAGTAATTTTTTATCATGAGTTTGCGTCGGAATCAATTCTGAGTCGCTCGTTTCTCCGATTGCAAATCGGACTTGACGTGGTGGAAGTAGACTCGAATATCCACAGTTTGTTGGCTTGCAACGATAAAAAAATTTAATTACGATTCCGACGAGCGCTGTCGAAGTTGTTACAAAAAACCTAAATATAATGTAGTTCATGGATTAAATTAATAATATTTTTATTAATAAAAAAATCAAATCGAGTGGGCTGTTGGGTTTGCAGAAAAAAAAAAACCAAAATCACAACACCGGCCTTTTGAATTTCTCAAAAAATTAGGATTCGCAACCCCGACCTATTCAATTTTTTGCATTTTTGCATCAATCTTTTTTTATTTACAATTTATTTATTATATTTCTAATCTATATTATTTTATAAAGCACCTAAGAAATGGAGTTCTCCATTTGGTCATAGTCTTACTTTTTATATGGACAAAAATGCCCTCTGTCTAAAAATTTCGCTGGTCCATTAGGCGTTGAAATATTGATAAAGATAAAGTTTTCAATGAATTCTAAATTATTAATCTCCAGACGAAAGATATTACCATAAATATTATATTTTTTATTCTAACTTGTCATCACTCTTGTATTTTTTTGGCCACATATTGAAAGATTTCTTATTAAATATGTGAAATGAACGCTTATAATTAATAATAATAAATATGTTACATGGTCTATCAAAATAGTATTTTTTTTATATATTTAATGGTTACTAATATAGTTTGAATGTCATTTCGGATTTGATACGATAACTTGAATTTTAAGTAAGTGTTTGAATATGTGTCGAATAATTCACAAATATGTAATAATGCAAAAATAGTATTTGAACAACACGCAATTTAAATGTTGTTCTATTAATAGTATTTGAGTATCATCGGTATATTCAATAGTATTTAAACAACACGCAATTTATAATATCTCCCGTGCGAAGCACCGGGTAGTCGGGTGCGATAACTAGTATTAAAAAAATCGGTATATATGTTCTCTATTCTCCAGCGACGACTCTCTGTCACATCCTTGTCTCATTCTCATGCAAATATGCAATTAATCCCATTCCATCGCCATTCACTCACCACTCACCAGTCAGTAGTCACCACCACTCTATTACTTCTTGTGAATCGATATATACGATCACATGCTAATGACTTTATTTAACTATTTTAATAAGGATAATGGTAGTGTAAATCCGAAATTTCAGTAAATCAAATGATTGTGATTACATGATTAGAGTTGTTACTTAAATTGTCCCGCCTTTATAGATCGAAAATTGCTAATTAAGTTATTGTGTACATTATTTAAACTATTATATATGTTATTAGAGACATAATAACAAAAATAATATGCATAATAACAAAAACAACATACATCATAAATATAATAATTTTCGTTAGAATTTTACTGAATAATGCGTATAGATGATGAAATTTTCCTAGTAAGAAACGGAACCGGATCTCGTGCTCGTAAATCACTGCTTGCTTTCCTGCTTGTTTCGATCTGAACTGTTTAAAACTCATCTAACGGTCAAAACATCTGCCTTCTGAATCAAATCACAACCGTCCGTGACGATCGAACTGTCGAATCAAAGACAAGCAAGAAAGCAAGCAGAGATTTACGAACAGCTGATTCGGATCCGTAAGAAACGTACCCCCGCAAAATTCGCTTTATCGGCGACCACTTCACTGTAACTTGATGCGTACATCGATCACGATATGACTGCGTGCTTTTAATTAATTAAGAAACTTCACTTTAGATAAATTACTTGATACAACTCTGACATGACCAGTTTAACTTAGTAACAAGTTAACATGCACTACATATTTTATATTTGACTACATGACAATTGATCAGAAAGGTGGGGAAAAAGTAAAACTGGGATTTATCATTTATTGCTCAACTTCTCACGTAACATCACCATTACTATTCTCACTAATTCTCACTTTCTCATCCAAATTAATAAGCAGAGGAAGTTACGGTAAAAATAAGCAGAGGAAGGTACTTCCAATATAATCTTTTGCGTATAAATGCACATTTAAAAGAAGAAAACAGATCATATATATATACGCTGCGTACCTATGTGGCTATGCATAGTGAAGTGTTGCGTGACAGCGTGAGACCGCCGATTGAACACGTAAAATTTTTTTAGTTTTGTATAAAGTAAAGAAATGACATTATTAAGCTTCTGACACTTAATTTATGTTGCTATATTCTCAAAATTTCTGGAGAATTGTGATTGGAAGACTATAAGCCGCTTCCTGCAATCACAATCTACAGAAAAAATCTATTTGTATACTAATACAATGTACTAAAAGTCTAAAGTACATACCAATATATATACCATATAGATTTTAAAGTAATTAATACGTAATTAGCAATGTGGTAGCTAGGTCTGGAGATGAAATCAAAATCTATATATAACCTATTGACGTACGTGGCATTGAAGCACCTAATTTTTTTTTTTTTTGGTCCTACTGGTGCCACTGACAAACTGTAGTTTCGATATATATTTTCACAAGCTCACAGCAAATGATGGTGAATTGGTGATGATGATGATGATGATGCTGGTGGTGAGCTTTTGATCATTTCATTTGCAAAACATTTCAGAGAGGGTGCAGCACACAAGCACTAGATATGGTATGGAGATGGTGCCATGGTGGCATGGTGAAGGCTCCAAAAACAATATTATTGATCAACCAATTATATAATATTGCTCTCATGGCATCAAAGAAAGAGTTGGGGAGGATGAGATCATGAGATGCTTGATTGGTGTGTGGCATACTGGCATCATGACATGCAACACTCAATCCCTCTGAATTGGTCGCTTTTGCCCCTCAGAACTCAAAACTCAAAACTCAAAAAGATTAGATTGCTTGCGAATTGCGATCGAGAAAGGACACTTGTAGATCTCTGAAATCTAAGAAATGATGGAAGCAGTCATGATGGCAAATTTTAACTCGGAAAAGAAAACAAAAATTAGGTTGGAATTCTTTTGCAAGGCTTTTGACCCTATTCTCTGCTACCCTTCTACTTTTCAAGGAAAACCCAATTTAGGAGTTAGATTTGAAACTTGAATGTGTGGTAGGATGATGTAAGCACAGGCAGCATCGATTGCATGTATTAATTAGTGACTATGGTATCGTACAACTTTGTGACGACCTTTTTCAGACATGCCATCAAAATTATTTCGATTCCCAAATTTACAAATCAAGTCAATGCCTAACACTGTAAACATGCATGACAAGACAGCCTGTACTTTTCTCGTCCCTTTAATTTATACCTTGGTCGGTATGGATTAGAGTAGAGTTCAATAACTCACAGTCTAATTAATTCTCATGATCAGGCAAATAAAGGTGATGAAAACAAGAGTTGATTTCTTAATTTTGAATAACCCTGATCCAGTCTAATTAATTCTCATGTATTAATTGTTAACATAAAAGTCTGCTCAATAAACTGAGCCCAATAACCCAATAAAGGCCTTAATACTCGGCCCAATAAATGTCAGCCCATAAAGTCGTCATGAGGAGATTCGATTCGATATATTTCAATATCAGAAGGGAAACGAATTCTGGCATTTCCAGTACTTGAAGATGGGATTGCAATTGCAAGGTCGTTCTCTATAATATTGCCTGAAGCGTGGCAGTTGGAAAACCCCTCTCCTCTCCACCTACCAAACAGATGCTTCATGCTCGAATGCAAATGCGGATCAACTTGCTTGTATGTCTTGCAAAACACCTGCTCAATAAATCCATGAATGAAGAATGAAGAATGAAGATAGAGATACAAAGAGGCTATTTATTACGTGGTTGCTATGCATGTGTGTTTGTTTTATGCCCAACTTGATGTGTATGCATTTTATGTAGGCCGTGTGATGATTGTTATGTCATGTGATATATATTTGGAGGTTTTTAATTTTGATGATTGAACTTTGTCTTGCATATTAAGACTTGTGATATTAGATTATATGACATGTTTTAGTTAACTATGGCTTATATAGTCAGAGGCGACACATGCGCTACACAGTGCATGGGCCGGCCGATCGTATCGAGATTCGTGCTTCAAAATAAAGCTGATCCTGATCATTTTCATCGCTGGAGGTCAATTACGACTGAACGGTCGATACGGACCATCCAAATTCTTGTAGCATGGTGTCGCGCGCTAGCGAATCCGGGTCGTCCGAGTATATATTAATTGCAGGGTGAATGCATGCGTGATCCGCGAGTTTGATGTGTTTATTGCATTGCATTTGCAGGTTATCACGACAGAAGGACATGGGTACCCTACCGTTTAGGAGCGAGTCAATTAATGGCAACTATATATGCACGTTACGGTTCATTAATTAGTTTATTTGTTTATTATATTAAGCCACGCATGCTGCTGTATCTTTCAATTTCAATAAGGACCTTTTTCTGGTTAATAAGATTTGCGACGATAAAAAAAACTTAATTACGATTTCGACGAGCACAGCTGAAGTTGTTACAAACACTACCACAGAAAGGGGCTATTATAGCCCTCCTTTAATAGCGGTCATACATCAACACCGTTATAATAGACCTATTATAGCGAATGTCACGAAAAGTCCGCTATAATAGGTTATCTATTATAGCGGACGGCACGAAAGATCCGCTATAATAGGCCTATTATAGCGGATGCACCAAGGGTCGGCTATAATAGGTCTATTATAGCGGATAGATTTAGAAGGCCGCTATAATAGGGTGTCTCACGGATCACAATGAATATTCAATCCAACCGTTGATTCATGTCAATCCAACACTCCAAAATTTTACAGAGCCTCACGAATTAAGACATATTTTATTTCCAAAATTTTTCCTTCTCTATATATATATCAACTCATTCTTCCTTCACTAAATTTTTTCATCATTCTTTCTTCTTCACTGAGAAATATTCTTCCCCCATTCTTCCTTCTTCACGCAAAAATATTATTCCCTCATTCTGCTTTCGTCCTACAAATATTACTGTATTTTAAGTATGATTATACATATATACATATATATATATAAATATATATATAGTGAAAAAGTTGTAACAAAATACATATATATGAGTTTTAAATATTATTGTAAAAAAAATTTACAACTCATTTAATTAATACTGTAAAAATAAAATTAGAATGTTTAAACAGGATATATTTGCAAATGGTCTTAATTATATATTACAAATGGACATTTATGTAAAATTGTCCATCAAATCAATTAATTTCTCATTTAATGCAAAAGCTACACATGTCATATGTAGATTACTTTTCATTTCTTTCAATGGTAGTCATGCGCATGCCTACAAGGTGAAATGCAAAAGCTAGCCTAGTCCAAGCCTATCTCCCTATACATACCCAACTATTATAGCGGTTTTGCTATATTGTCCGCTATAATAGAGGCCTATAATAGAGGTCTATTATAGCGGTTTTCTCATAAAGTCCGCTATAATAGACATCTATTATAGCGGTTCTGTTTAAAAGGCCGCTATAATAGACCTCTATTATAGCGGTGTTAGCTGAAAGTCCGCTATAATAGGCTTGTCTAATATAGCGGACCTCCTGACCCTTTAGCAACCCCCTCTGTTATAGCGACTTTTTGCCCGCTATAATAGCCTTTATAAGACCGCTATAACAGAGCATTTATGTAGTAGTGAAAAACTTATCTAAATACAACTCAACTCATAAATTAAACTTACCTAATTAAATATGTTTTAATTTATGAGTTGGATTGTATTTAGGTAAGTTTTTGTAACAACTTCAGTTGTGCTCATCGAGACCGTAATTAAGTTTTTTTTATCGTCGCAAGTCATTGAGTTGTAGATATCTGAGTCTACTTCCACCGTGTCGAGTCTGATTTGCGATCGGAGGAATGTGCATATCAAATTTGGCTCCATCTTCAACTTATGTCTTAATTAGTAATTTTTATCACGAGTTTGCGTCATATTCAATATTGAATCGCTCGTTTCTCCGATCGCAAATCAGACTCGACGCGGTGAAAGTAGACTCAGATCTCTACACAGCTCGATGACTTGCGACGATAAAAAGAACTTAATTACGGTTCCAACGAGTGTAGCTGAAGTTTGTAGAAAAAAAATGCTAATCATACTTAATATTTTTTTGTAGCAACTTCAGTTGCGCTCGTCGGGATCGTAATTAGTTTTTTTTATCGTCGCAAGGCATCAAGTTGTAGATATTCGAGTCTACTTCCATTTTTCGAGTCTGATTTGCAGTCGGAGTAATTTGCATCTAAAATTTGGCTCCATATTCAACTTATGTCTTAATTAGTGATTTTTTATGATGAGTTTGCGTCGAATCAATTTTGAGTCGCTCGTTTCTCCGATCACAAATCAGACTCGACGTTGTGGAAGTAGACTCAGATATCGACAACTCGATGACTTGCGATGATAAAAAAATACTAATTACAGTCCCGACAAGTGCAGTTGAAGTTGTTACAAAAACTTACCTAAATATAATCTAATTCATGGAATAAAATAATAATATTTTTAATAATAAAGAAACAATGAGACTTGAGACCAATTGGTCGCATGAAAAAAAAATAATGGTCGGTGTTCGCAACCCCGGTCCTTTCTATTTTTAGCGCTTTTGTACCAATCTTTCTGTTTATTTATAATTTATTTATTAAATTTCTAATATTAAAAAAATCGGGTGTGTGGGTGGGTGTCAGAGAGAGAGTATGATGTTAATCGGATTTATGTAGGGCCGTAGGGGTGCTAATGAATATGACGATTTATGGACAAAATGGACTGGATACTATTAAACATTTATGGAATGGACTATTTTTTTATCTTGGTTGAAGTTCGGTCCAAGTTCAATTGCTAAAACTGAACTAGACTAATTGTGGACAAATTATGGACTAATTGTGAACTAATTGCGAGCTCAATATAGAATTAAATGAAAATACGTTCAAACATCCCAATAGATCAACCAAGTTCTAACTCTTTGTTTCACAGAGAGAGAACTAAGTTATTCGCACAAAAAAATCTAAATTATTCAATACAGTGATGAAAGAGCTTCCATTTAAAGAGAATTGTGCACTGTGGTGTCCGAAATCAGGTCCGCATGGTTAGCTTATAGACAAATAGTGGATATTATTCGGTTATAAGATGAACTGAACATGAACTAAACATTAGTAGATAATTATGAACTTGATTTGATCATGAACTTCAACTTCTTTTCAACGGACTGGACTGAACATGAACTGAAACCATTCATCAGCAGCCCTAGATTTATGTGTTACTTCTGTTTTCGTCATTAATGTTGTTTTGGCAGGAGATTATTTGAAGGACTCAATATGAAAGTTAGATTGCAGGGGAACTGATAATATTTTATATTGCTTGTGCTTTCTTGAGTTGTATCTTTTTCTCATTTGTTCAATTTTTATACATTTTTTTCCTTTCTTTCTTTCTTTTTGAATGAACATGTAGAAAGCTTTTCATTTGCTAAACGCAAAGATAGCAGAAGCAACAGTTAGTGCAGCTGGGTCCAGATCCTCTGTGCGCATTTTTTCGCATATTTTTTATGAGTTCATAATGTGCAGGTTAATTTAACTGTTAAATTAAAGATCAATGTTTGATATGATTTTTGTTGATCTTTAATCTGAAATTAACCTGCTCACTGTGAACTAAAAAAAATGCGCACAGGAGATACGGTTTCTAGTGCAGCCTGACAAGTGAGGTGGTGGATAGAGAAATAAAGAGACATGTCATTTGGGCCATGCACGAAAATTTTATAAATCGAATTAGGCCGACATTTAAGAAGAATTATTGGGCCGGAATTTTTTAATAAATAATGTTAGGCCCGAATTAAGAAAAATTAATGGGCCGACATTGAATGTTTAATTGATGCATGCATACTTGCACTTCATACAATAACAAATCAAGAACCCGATGATATGGATATTGTCATGAAGGAAAAAAAATTCTTACTTTTGCATAATATTGACAGATTTTTTAACTGATTAAGGAGTGATGTGAAAATATTCTGAAGAAAAAATCAAATTAATATGAAAGAGAGTATATATGGAAACACCAGAGGCAGAGGGCTCTGTAGCTTTAGATTTGTGTAATAAAAAGTTTGACTTCAATCGTTGAGTTCATTTTAACCCACATAGGTAAATTCCCCCATTCAATACAAACATTAGTTAATGACAATCAATAACACATTATATTTTGATGCAATCTCATCTAGCTAAGCCTTTGTTCCGAGCAGCGTTGCTCTAAGGTCAGCAGCGTCAACCTCAACAACCTGGTTAGCCGGTCGGTAGTACCCGGTCACTGGATCCGGGACCCACGGGTCAGGGTCAGCATGCGCCGCCTCCGTGTTCTCTGCTTTGGGGCTTCGTCTGACCACCTCTGCAGCCACTGCAAATCCCCTCCTGTGTACCAAAATTAATAATCAACATTAAATTTCCAAGAACGTTTGAGAAATATCCTTGGAAGAGTCATTTCAGAAATACAATTTAACTCCTGTTTTTTTCTCAGAAGCAAACTAAAAAACAGGAGATGCCATCAGAAATATCCTTGAAATTAACTAATCACCTTGTGGCAAGGAAAGAGATGCCATCAGAAAAGAGATTCTTCAAAACCGGAGCGGAGAAGATAGCGCGAGACATCGTCGGAAGTAACTAATGACGGCACTCACTGTTTTCTAATTGCGAGCTCGTCCACTTGGTTTTGGTATAATTGCTTTCCTTTGCTTTGCTTAATTATTGAGGATTTGAGGTGATGAGAGATAGAAGTGAGGACTTGAGGGGTATTTAACGAGGAGGAGGCAAACAGGGTTTTGAATAGAATATCTTCTCCATAAACCTGGTCTCGTTCATTTAATTTGAACTCTACATCTTCTATTTCATTTTATTAATATTTTTTTATTATAATGCTTTTCAGTTTTTATATAGATTTGTACAATACGAAATTCTAAATTCATAATAGACTAATAGGAGATATTAATATGAGGTCAAAAGGCAACCGAGTCAAAGTGTGCACTCTTTGTTTGGGAAGCAACAGGAGCCGTCCGTTTGTACCTTTTATTCTGGCCGGCCAGAGCGGGTCCCACTGTCAGATGCAGAAGAAAGAAGTTGCATTGAATCTCGACAGCTCTCCAGTCGTAGCTTCTTGGAAATTCTATGGCAACTTCAGAAAGGAAGCAACCCAACATTGAGAAAGTCTCCTTATTTAATTTCCTACAATTGTGAAATGTTCTCTCTTATCCTTCTCCAATACTTTCATCATTTTATAAATTGATCTATTTTATCCATGTGCTCTAATTTCATTAGTTGTATATTTATTTATTTATGTGCTAATTATTCGTTTATTCTGGAACCTAATTACAAGATGCCGAGATATGGATTTATCATGATAATTAGTAGATGAGTCCACCGATGAATAAATTGTTTGTACAAACAGTCATCACTTTTATCATTATTAGTAATTAATTTGTTATTCATCATTATTAGTAATTAAAATATCAACATCCATTACACATCTCTCTTGTCAACACGAATCAACCGAAGATAAAGAGGTTGAACCCCTTATAACTGAGATTTCACCTCATCAATTTGAGCTCCCTACAATTTAAATTGAAAACTAGTTTAAGTTGCAAAAGAATAATAACAATAAAGTGAACAAAAGTTATTTATTTATTTATTTAATTAATAACAGATTCCGTGCAGATCCTGTTAGAATGGTACCATAAAATACTAAAACAAAGCAAGCAACTTAACTTTAGAACCAAACTTAATACATAAACAAGACCGACTACCATGGGTTATAAGAATGTGCCAGATTTGTGCGGTTTTTCCTGGTGCGATGAGATTTTTCAGTGATACAATGGAAGTGCAACACAAAGATGCAGTACAAGTCTTATTTCATGCATGAACCTTAATAGACCAAACCATAAAAGCATACAACCTTTAATAATATTTTTTAAAAGATTTGTTCTTACAAGAGATAATCCTAGAGTTGTTCTCGCTACAAGATAATTGCATGGCTTGAAAAATCCACCGTATAATTTACTCCACGTCATCAGCCTACTATATACATAATTTGTGCCCATTGCATCGGCCCAAAAAAGTACACCTCCCCTGACATGAAAAAAAAATAGCAGAAAACGTGATATCAATTATTTGGGTCAAACTAAACCATGAAGCAGAAAAATGACCTTCAATTGGCTCCATACTCTCATACCAGTCGTGTCATTGACATCTATAGTAATAGTTATTATAACATTCCTCAGATGCAGAAAACATGCAATAATCACAATTAAAATAATCTGTTCAAGGATGTGCAATTGGGAAAAGCCCAAGGAATTTATTTATAAAAGCTTAAAAGGTAACCTGTAAGAAGGGAAACCCATGCCCATGACTGATGCGATATCAAGGTCAGAAGATTTGACAGAGATCCCCTCATCAAGAACTCGGCACGCTTCATTCACAACTGGGAAAAACAACATCTCTACTAAATCCTTATCTGTTAATCCTGCAATCTGTCAGGGGCAAGTATGTCAATGCAAAAGCAGATATATACATTGGACTGATGTTGCTTCTAAAATAGTATCTGTTCAAGGAATGGGTTCAGAAAGTGCAACAAGAGGCCAATCCCTCACAATTTAATCATTTCAACTAAATTAGTGATTCATAGATTTGCTTATTTAACCTAATTCAAGTTTTGCCCAAGAATGATTTTATTTCTGTTGATTGATCTCCTGTGTCTTGTCTTTGTTTCATTAAACCATAAATTCTAAACAAAATACTAGTAGGACAGTATGGGTAGCAGGAAAAGAAAAGGTATCTGTACAGCAGAGAAAGATACCATGGAATCAGGGGCAAAACCAGATAATCTCCTTGATTTTTCAACATATTTTGCAACCCCAGAATCTATTGTTGCCCGTCTTTTATCATCATAAACATAGAACCCCTTGCTAGAAGCTTCACCTGGCAAAGTGTATGAATAGATCTTAGTAGAAGTTGTTACCTGTACTGGATTGAACTGAAACTTTTTTTGGGTTTTGGTTAACTCAGTTTACTATTGTTGAGGTCATGATCCAGCCAAAGCTTAGATGAGAACAAAAAATATTACCAGCTATGTCAGCATATCAAGCAAGATGCAAGGGTCAGTGCTGGAACAAATCCAGCTTACAAAGGGTAACGTCCACCCAGTCCCTTAATGGAATTTAATTCTTTTATAGAACTTCTCCACTTCTCAAACATGGTTTGGAACTTTGGATATAAACTGGTTCGCACAAAACACTAATGGTACAAAAATGTTAATAAGTACCAGTCCTTTCATCCTGAAGCATAGATGGAACGAGTGATGACTTATAGCATCTCTTAGGAAATCTCTGGCAGTATTGTGCACCAGTTGCTGCAGCAACACCAAATCCTACCAGATCAACCAATCTAGAAACATACAACAGAAGTCAATAATAGAACTTTATTTGGTTTGCAACAATACTCTCTTTCATAGAATGAAAAGAATCACAAATCAACATAACAATTTAATGTGTTTAAACTTTGTATTGTTTCTCTGTTTAATGAAATTTGCTAGTTGGAAAATCACCAGTTGACTTTTAGATTGCAAATCATAATTAGAAGAGTACCTAAAGGGCCCCATGGGCATGCCAAACTCAGCAACGACCCGATCAATCCGGTACAAATCAACACCGCGATCAACCAGTAGGAAAGCTGCCTGGTTATAAGGGAAGAACATGCGATTGACAGCAAAACCAGTGCAGTTTCTGACGACTATTGGGGTTTTACGAATCTGCTTGGACAAGTCAAGCAGGTCGACCACCACCTGAGGGGAAGTGTTGCTCGTGCGAACTATTTCCAAGAGTGGCATCACCTGTGCCGGGCTGTGGATGGAACATGATGAATAATTTTACAGCAGTAAAAGCCCATAGGGATAATAGGCATATTGTTCAAACAGAAACTTCTAAGTTCATAAGACCTGATAGTGGGTTAAAAATACCGGCAGAACACAACCCATTAACCTGTAACATGTCCAGCTTAACTGGGTGGGGTCAGTCCGAGCAGTGTGTATGATACTTCCAACTATGGGGAACTTAATTCTAGCTTATCATAAGTTTTGTATTGCAAGTGTAAGCCGTAGTACAACTAGTTTCCAAGACCAAAACCAGACATACAAAAGACCCAGGCTTCCATCATTCGAACTTTCCAACTCAGTTCAAAGTAGTAAATGCAGTAAAACAAGGCTGCAATTGATTCCCAATCTACTAATGAGAAAAAGAGGCCATGCCTAAAAAAATGTGCTCCAGCTATGCGATCTTGCAAGGCAGTTTTTTGACCAATCAAGTTCAAGTCTATTGTAGAAGTATTTGTGGCAAGTACACAATTTAAGTTGCAGTATTTCTCTAACTCACAAAATATCTGTTGCTTGAGTGAAACATCCTCTATAACTGCCTGTCATAGTCAAATAAAATGCATTAGGCTGCAAAACTACAGACATCGAACAGATGCAGAATTTCCCTTTTTTAAAAGCTCGTGCACCTTGATCATGGTAGTTCATACCTTGGTTGGCAGTCGAAATTTGTTTGATATAGTTTTACCTGCTTTCAATTTTGGACACATCTACTTTAGGGGAACTGTACAAACCCATGGTATCTGATTCTCAAACTAAATTGACAAAAAGATTAGCATGTACCAATTTAAGCAAATGAACTTCAAGTTTTCTCCATGGTGGCACACTACCTATTATGAACGTATCTTTGTTTATCGCTTATTGTGAAATAATGCACAACCATTGAACTGTTAAACAAGAGTGTTATATGGGGTCTTTTCTGTTGCATGTGAATCTCACTATGGAATAATTATGAAGGGTACGGTATGCAAATTGTTTAGTTACAAAGAAAGAATAATATATAATACATCTGTTGTCTTGACTTGCCTCTATCACAACATCTACATCTCTAAATTGCTCATAGTCAAGGACACCGGTAAGTAAAGATAGAGCCTTTTCAAGTCCTTCTTGTGTCATATTTCCTTTCTTCACACGGCTTTGCAAGTTTGCTGAAATAAAAAAACATTTTAAATTTCATATTATTATATAACAGAAAAAGAACAAACTAGCGTCTGCCAGGAAATATTGCACAAGGAAAAAAATGCTTGGGAAGTTGCAACTATGATGTACTTGATGCAAAACATGATATTGTCTGGAAATTCTACATTTGGAAGGCATAGTTTTATAAAAATTTGAATGGCAAGACAAAAGTAATGAGTTATAACTCACATTAGTGAATATTGTACAAATTTTATCATTTATCAACAGAAAATAAGAAAGCAATATACAGAGGTTGAATAATTTACAAAAAATGATAAAATGACATATAACTAACAGAGCAGATATGCTAATTCTGAGGTATCTTTTGGTGATTGATAAAAGCTTGAAATCATTCTGGAATCAATGTAGGACAAAGGTTTCTCACCTCTGACTCTGGCAATGCCAGCCTGTAAGAACTTCTCATTTATCTCCTTTAATATCACTGATATATTATTTAACAAAAATGCAGTAGCAATACCGGACCCCATCAAGCCACCTCCCACAATAGCCACCTTTTTAATCTTCCTTGGCACCAGACCAATATCAGTTATACCAGGTACCTGTCACAATTTATCAAAATTTGTAAAAAAACAGTAATCTATTATCAAAGAGCTACAAGGAATTTACCTTTGAAGTAGCACGTTGAGCAAAAAATACATGAACTAAGCTTTTACTTGTTTGTGAGGCTTGTAGTTCTTTTGCACATTTCCCTTCCTGAAAAATATTAAAGAAAGTTAAAATCTCTGGAGGAGCGAGTTAAAAATATGTCTATTTGCATGGATTGAGACACTTAATGAGCCTTAAACAATAATAAGTCCAGGAAAAGCATGTATTCCCGCATTTATTTTCTCAAGATAAATATCTTTAACAGGTCGAATTAGGCCTCGATTAAGGCTGAAATGATTCTTGATTGCACAATTTGAGGCTCGATTCAATTTTCAATAGGATGTCAACATTATATTCACAGCATAATTAAAAAAAAAAAAGAGAATAGTTTGACACACTGACACCACTACAGTTACCTATTGAGCAACAATCACAGAAAAGTCCCATAACAAAATACACTGGTACCAACATGGTGACGTTACTGCATAGAAGTACCTTGATAAGTCCCGCTTGAGGTCCTGAAACAATACCCTCTTCTATGACATCAATACATACCAATGGATGCTTGATATTAGGAGCTTGCTTTTGTGCCCGGGCCCTTACAAAATTGAGAATTTCTTGAGACTCCTGGGAGGTTGGTAATTTATCGGTTCTGTAAATAGTCTTGACCCATGGTCTTCTACCATCAGCAATTTGAAGAGCCCACAAGCGAGCAGCAGAAATTAGATCTGTAGGTGTAGCATTTGCATCGATCAAGCCGAGAGAATATGCTTCTTTCCCCTTAATTGACTTTGAGAGCTGCGGTAATTAATATAATTAATATAATTAATTAGAGTAACAATGAAGATGATGACAACAAAATATTAATAACTATTACAGTATAATTATTTTTTTATATTTCTGTTATAATTCCTCAGTTATTTCTTAGTTAAGGCAAGATCTTCCCCAATTCTGCAAGTTGTGCTATTTCAGAGGCTCAGAGCTGAATTATATTTTCTTATTCCAATTGAAGGATGCCATGCTGATTAAAGGTAAGTAGGGTTACAACTTACAACTACAACAACAAAGCCTTTAGTCCCAAATGTACATAGAGTTACAAAACAAAAGAATTTACTTACTATCATCATTTCAAGAGATTTTGGAAGACCAATGAGACGAGGAAGCCTTTGTGTACCTACAATAGATTGCTTTTAAAAGAGGTTTAAAAGAGAAAGAAGATGAGAAAGGCAATAAACAATAGGAAAAAACTTGGGTACTCCATTTCTAGATATGCTGGGTACTCCTGATTAATGTAGACCGTTCGATACATCAAGATTTGCACCATGCATCAAGATCAAACGGTCCACAGTAATTAGGAGTACCCAGTGTACCGAGAAATGGAGTATCTAAGTTTTTCGGTTCCTAAACATTATAATCAATAAATTTACAGAATAAGTTTTCTTTTCATATTTTGTGAATTGGTGTATTACATTCAAAATCAAATTGTTTTACATTTCCAATTATTTTAGTCAGAATAATATATTCAGGTTGAATCTTTTGATGAGCAATGAAAAATGAAGAGGTGGGTTTCCCCCACTTGTTTCAAAAAAAAATCTTTTGATTAGACTGAATGTCTATTGGGAGTTGACGCCAGAGATAACCATGCCATCTTGTAACAATAGATACGGTTTAGCATGCCCACAGAGACAGGCCAGTATTAGCAAAAACACTCAAAAAGCAAGAAATCAATAAAAGAAGACAAATAAGAATTGAGATCAACAGGTAGTAAAACACTCTTGTAGGGATCTATCCAAATTTCAGAATAAAAGAATAAAAGACTGAAGAAGTTGAAAATACACCTCCCATTCCAGGAATAATCCCTAGTTGAAGCTCTGGCAGCCCCAGCTGAGCATTTGGAGTACTAAGACGCCCATGGCATGCCTATCAAATCAAAATTAACTTGTCATATAACATTATCACATTTTCCGAAATAACAAGGAAAGGAATTTCCTTTAAAACCTTCAATAACCTAACATAATAAATGTGTCCCTTTCCTTTAAACATAATGGGAACCTCCTCTACATCCTGCCTCCCATCAGATCTCATTGATTTCTCTAAATCAGTGCTTTCCTTTTCATTAGACATTTTGGAGAGAAAAGTGAGCGAAGAGGGTAATCTGGTACTACTGAAGAAAATGAGAAGTGTAATTGAGGATATCTTGCTCATTTGTTGGCAGAGTTAATGGAATCTTTCTTCTATGAGCCATAAAACATAGTTTTAAGCATTCTAAATCGTTTCATTGCAAAAATCAATCCAAATGTGGTAATGTGAAAAAATATACCATGGCAACCTCTAAACCGCCACCAAGAGCAAGACCATCTATAGCAGCCACTGCTGGTTTCTTACCACCTGAAAAGAAAAAGGTATATAAATTTGGTATATTGTAATCCTATTGGAAATCTACTGTAAACCAACAATACTTTCTGGTCTCCAATATCCTATTAGTAGAGCATTATCACCAACAAGAAATAGATTTTTCCATAGGCAGATTCAGATGAACAATTCAGTGATTAGCAGGAGTACAAAAAAAAATTAATCGTAGTGACAATTTGAAGTAAGTACCTTCCACAGAGTATGTAATAAATTCGCTTGGTGTGAGTTTAAGCTCCTCCTTGGCACCTAATGATCCGGTAGAAAATGTCAACATTAACAAAACAGAAGACAATATGTTGCACAAAACTTAAAGTAGCATAAAGGAACAGAAAGAAAATAATTAACAAGTTGTTAGAGAGTACTTGTTGGGCTCTGAAAAGCAGTGATGTCAAAACCTCCGCAGAACCTCCCATTGGCACCTGTTTCACTACAAATGGTTATCTCAGATCTTCAAACGTAATTATACAATGTGTTAGAGACACAATCATAGAAGATGAGAAAATACTATTTTTTTGTTAAGAACAGTAAAGTGATAAGAGTTATACCAGTGAGAACGATAGCCTTGACATCATCCCTTTTTAATGCTTCGTCATAGTGGTTATATAAGCTGACCAACACTGACAAAACAGAAATACTGATTAGTATTGTACTAGAAAGTACTGAGACCTAATGCTTATTGAAATAACGTAAAAACGGAAGGTGCTTATCGTAAAAATGTGCATGGAATCGGAATGAATGCCATACTATTATTGTGCAGATTACAAAAATGGAGATATTACAATTGTAGTAATTCCAAGGAAATGAGGAATTGATACTTTCTTTAAGAAGACGAGAAATGTAAATGGTCTGAAATCGGCGTAGTATATGAGATTAGGAGGGGAGAGAGAAAGAGAAAGAGAAAGAGAAAGAGAAAGAGAAGGAGAGATACCGTGAAATGAGAGAGCATTAACAGGAGGGTTGATAATAGTTATCACTGCGACGCCGTCTTCTCCCACCGCCATTTCCGTCTTCCCCTTCCCCATTTCCTCTCTCTCTCTCTCTCTCACAGAAATCAGAAGCGATGAGTGGGACTGTGGGAGGGAGAAATGGAGAATGGGAGATCGGCTGGCCGACAAAATAAAATAAAAAAGGGTAGTTCTGATGTGCATCCCAAAATTAGCGTACATCCCATCCTATGGTACAATCAACGGTTCAAATCACATCAGAATGGATTAGACAAAATTAATACAATTAGAAAATTACATTGAAAAATAGGGTTTATTGGGTACATTGAAAAATTACAATTGGAAAGCAATAATGTGCAATTAATACAAAATGGTGCGATTTGATTTGTACAGCTTGGAAAGCAATAAATTTTCAAAGTTTCTACAAATGACTGATGCTTATCGAAGCAAAATTTCAAAGTTTCGTTAAAAGGCCCATGGCCCAAATGTGATTTCAGCCCAAATAAACATTAATAAGGTTTTTAAATGAAATATTGGGACTCATCTTCAGACTTTTCTCTTCCAAATCGTTTCTACTGTTCTTCGAGGTGAGTTTCATGGTTCCTTGCTCTCCGGACCCCTCGAAGCTTTTCCAGCAGCGATAATTTCTGATAAAACACACAAAAATACCAACTCGCATTGAGTGCATAGAGGTTCCATGTAAAACTCGACCAATTAATTTAATTTTGTGCAAACACCATATTCATGTGAAAATGGCCCAACGAACGATCTGTTAAGCCAAGAACAGACGGAAGAAGGGAGATTGAAATAGTGAGAACAAGCTAATTACGAAAGAGTTAAAATTAAAAACAATTTTTATTTATCTGATACTTTGGTAAAGTAATCCAATAACATTGTTAATATATATATTAGAGAGATAAAACATTGTCGGCCGCGAACGATCCGTGAAATGATAATTACAGAAAATGTCATCCCATGTAAGGCCCATGTACTGATAATGTCGGCCCATGCGAATGGCCCATCATGACCAATATTCCACATCGTCAGCCGAAATAAAGGCCCATATGTGAAAAAGAAATATTTCGGCCTGGTAGAATTTCAAGCTGATATCATCTACCAGTCCTCTGTAACGTTGTGCCACATTTTTTGCATCAGAAGACAACAATCATTAATACTTGTGTCCACTTCGAATTTTACGAGACCACTGTTCATATTTGTGCACCATCGCACTCCTAGTAGAGGTGTCAAGGGTTGGGTCCGGATTGAGTCACTGATGTTTCAATATTATTTTTATTCTGGTCAGATAGATGTGGGTCAAGAAAAGGCCAACCCAACCTGGTCAGAAATGGTAAAATACAATAATACCCATTATATAACACAAAAAGGAATGTACAATTCGATCGTTTCTCCATGTACATCCCAAGTTTAATTCGTACCAGCTATATTGTCAATTTTTGTTACTTATATTCTTTAAATATAAAAAAGTAAAAAAAATAAAAGAATTGTACTAAAAAAATTTGGCCCCATACCTGACCATCTTCTAACAGGTCATAGCAGGGTGTGCAAAAAAAAAAATATTTAACACAATTAACTTAATATGGAAGTTCTAGAACTTCTCTGCATCATTATTTTCACTCCCTCTAACAAAAAACTTTAAATGAACAGTTACTGAATTCCAATTTCATTCGACTGTACAAACCATGGCTTTCAATTTGTTTCAGAAAACATCTTGCACTTGTCACCTCATTTCTCTTGCAAATCACAAAATTAAACAAACGACTAAACAAGCTGAAACATTGTGCACTCAATTATGCCATGAGGAAGTACATAATAATTGAATATATAAGGACATTGATGGTATATTTAGAACCATGTGGAACAAAAGACATATAGTGTTTCTGAATTTCCTGAACAAAAGACAACTGTTTTGAGAACAAATCGACAATTAGGTGCAATCCTAAACCAGAAGCTACTGTTTTATTTCTCTCTCTAAATGTTTAAGAGGAAGCAAAACTATAATCATTTCTCACTAAAAAATATACTACATTTATTATCAGAAGTAGTTGTTCCAAGGAATAAGTACCTGTGAAGTACGTTCCCTTGCAGATAATGATAATGAAGCTTGAACTGGATACATAGCAGAAGCAAACACTAACTCTTGACTCTCTTTTTTCTGAACTGCTGACAAAAACATAGTTTAGAGAAAAGAAACTAAAAAGAACAAAAACTGAAAGAATAGTCAAGGATCTTGGGTTCTTGATTTATTTATTTGAATAGTAGTTTCATCATGGATTGTCATTATTCAGCCTACACAAGCTTGGCAGTATGATCATTCTTGACATTTGCAGTACTACCTTTCAACAATATATAAAACAGTAGTCAGTTAGCTAGGCAGATATTAATGTATTGTACCTACTTTCTCAACCAAATACCTTACACTTGGCAGAGAGCTCTGTCTACTTGATAGGCAAGTAGCACAACTATCAGCTATATTGAATAACAGGATCCTGATAGTTATCTATATATATTGAATAACAGAATCCACCTTTTGTGTAGGTTGTAAGAATTTTTTTTCTTTTGAAAAAGATGTATGGTAAACTACTTTAGTCTACTAGAGCTTTGAAAGATTGTAGAGGATGGTTGGACACCAAAATATGAAATTAATGGTGTAACTCTAATCAAAGAGTCCAAAGACCTTAAATATACAAATGATAATGTCATGAACACCATACTTAGCTCAATTTATGAGACTATTGCACTATCTATTACTCACTCCTCAAATGCCAAAGAAATTTGAAATATTTTAGTACTTAGGTATGAGGGAGATGAATACATGAAAAAACCTGTAAGGTTGGATTAGCAACAAAATTAGAGAATATGAAGTTTGAAGAAAATGAGTCATTTGAAAGTTTTTGTCATAAACTCGTATCTCTAAGAAATGAATTTGTTGAAGTATGATCTAATATTTGTGATGAAGATTTTGTAGTAAAACTCTTAAGGATAGTGTCTAAGAAGCCTGATTGGAATGGCGTTGTGAGCTCTATCGAAGCTTTACAAGCCAAATTACTCACCTATCAACCCGAAGAGGTATCCGTTTAACGGATTGATGAGAAGAAGTGTTGAAGACAAGAGAATTTTACAGGATTGACAGAGTCATACGTTATAATAACGCATCCCACACCTGTTATAACGGATTGCCAATCAATAACAACAAATCTCTAATTCGTCATAACGAATTTCTGTCCGGGAGTACCCACACCCATGATTGTCTCCGAGTTTAAAGAATATTTCTAAACCTATCCTCGCCTGGTGGCTTGGGCTACGGTCCTATACATCAACATCCTCTGATTACTGATTACACTTTAAAATTATGTAACATTCACATTAATAAAATAGGCCAGGCCCACATTTGGGCCCATAAGTTGTTCGATAAAAGCCTGTTGTGGAACGCATTTCCTCAATCCGTTTTGCGTGTTTTCATTTATTGTTCAAAGATCAATCGCTCAAAAAGACTTCATTTAAACAGTCAAGATCTACGTTGCAAGCCCACGAGCAAGCCCATTATTAGCCCAATCTAAACTACAGATTAACACTAACTACTCCTTTGGTTCGGGAGGAGAGTACGATTTAATTGTTTGCCAGTAGCTACCACTACCTTGGTACCATGCAGCGTTTCCTATCACTTATTTACTCAATTGCAAATCTCTAAACCCACTAAGACACATTGTAACAAAAAAATGTTTTACAAAGTATCACTACCAGCTACGAATTTGTCATGATCAATAAGTCCCTTCTAATCCGACTTATTACATTATTCTTGTATTTCTATACCACCTATTATTGTTTTCCAAGGAAGGTGTTCCACAAAATGCCAACCCGCTCACATGGCCGAGTGATGTTGTGTCCTACCCTTCAACCCGCAAAGAAACCGATTGGGACGTCTCTTGTCAGATGCCGGACTAATAGATTCGTCACCATGCGGTTCAATTATGGTATGCTGGACTCGGTCAGAGGCCCAGTTGAAGCTCCTTTGGTTGAGCCAGGCAATGATGTCAGCAAAAACAGCTGCAACATTTTCGTCGGGTTCACCTGCTGTCAACCCGTGCCACATGCCTGGGTATAGCTTTATGGTTTTGTCAGAGCTGCTTGCTCGCTCGTACAATGCACGGCTTACTTCTGGGTCAGTTACGATGTCGGCCTCCCCATGCAATACAAGGAATGGCAGCTTCACCTATCAATTATTTTGCCAGATACAGAATCATTAATCTTCCTATAATGCCCTTGCAGAAACCATTATAGTACTGAGATACATGATTTGTCAGTTGATTTACTTGTGAATTGTGATTCCACCAAAACTAGGGTCAAAAGTCGTATCAGAGGAAGATCCTCTCAAACAAATAATAGATGGAGATAAAGTAAGAAACGAATAAAAATTCATGTGAACAATAATTTGAAAATTTTGCAGCTTTTCTTTAAAAATAAATATAACAGCAACAGAAGCAACATAATAAAGCTGAATAATATGAAACAAAGATTTGCATGTATTTAGATAAAAATCAAAGAGAATGATATACCTCTGATAAGCTATCTTCTACGTCCATGCTTGTCCGGAGTAATTCAAGAGCGGTCTTTAGTCTTGGCTTGTCTTGGTATATCAATTTGTTGCTTCTTATCTAACAAAATTAACATTAAGAAGTACAGGAAAGATAAGAAATAAGTGAAGCTAAGGTGATCTCAGTTCTAAGTCACACATTACAACAAAAAGAAAACACTATATGACAGATAAAACTTCTTTTTACAAAAAGGTAAATATACTAGCTGCATAATTTTTCTTTTTTTTACTGTGATTATATATATATACACCTTCTGTACTTCATTCAAATATTAGTTAAATACACAGAAGAACAGAAAACAAAGAATAAAGAAACCTAAAGTTGATAACACATACATAAGATGAACAAGAAGTGGGAAATAATATGAGAAGTAACAGGGACCTTTTCACGCTTAACAGGATCTTTAAAGGCTGAGTCAATCACATCCTTTGTTGGAACAATCTTCCACTTTGGTATGATTTCTTCTATTTGGGTCAACAATGTAACTACTACTGGATGCGGCTTAACTTTCTCTGATATCTATCATGCCATAATTTACAAATAAACCAACAGGAAAACAAGTTAGTAAAATTATCTGAAGCCAAAAGTCAATATTTACAATTATGCCAGTAGCTTTAGTACAGGTAGATATCAAAATCAAATAAATGCTAACAAAAGGAGAAAACTATTACTATGCTAGTATGCTAGCCTTTAAAACTTACACCAAACCGCTTTGACTTTCTCTTTTTTTTTTCTTTCAGTGTGAAAGAAACTATGTTACAAGTAGTATTTACAAATTTGACCCTTTTCCTGAAGAGCAATATTTATTTTGCTGCTAGTATTGCATGAACTGCAAATTCAAGCCAATATTGATCTGCTAGGTTACTTGCATGCCTTGTGAAACAAAATGCGACGACTGAGAAATACTGACAGTTGAATGTCACATGCTAGATGCGTACTCTACTGGCTTTGACAATTGCTTCAGTTCAGCTGATATTTTCAACTGGTGCCTTATATTTAATTAACTATCGGTTAATATATGTGTTTATTTTAAATTATTAATTAGACTATGTGGATGTACCTTACACATGGGTGCCACAAGGACAGCACCATCCCAGAAAGTGGGGTCCCTTCTGTGGAGAAGCAGCGTCACCGCACCTCCCATCGACTCTCCATACAGGAACCGACTCTTTCTTCTATTTTCCTCCTTATCTGTACCGCATTTATTTGAACTTCTATCTTTATGTTTGCCCAAATTTCATGAAATGAGCAATCTAATACTATGATGAACAAAATATGGTTTCGTTCCCATCCAAATTAAAGCCTAAAGAAGGTACTTGCATGTATCAGGACAGCAGTTTAATGAGACTTTTTTACCATCTTATTCTTCAGTAATTATGTTTTACTTGGGGGTTTTTTCGCTTCTTTAAAGACAAAATTGAGGATTTAGTGTGGGATTCTAGGGCAATTGGCTTATTCGAAAACAACTATTTCCTTGTAATGTTGTTGTGCTTATATACAAATATAGTAAAAAAGAAACTGATCTTCAAAACAAAACAAAAATTATATTCGAATATTGCAATAGAATTACCACAAATTGATTTGAAAAATCTGTCGCAATCAGCCACGATATTATCAAATTTCCTGATGTAGCACCGGGCTCCCATGGATCTACCGTGGCCCTCATAGTCTATGCCATACACACCGTACCCTGCAGCCGCCAGCGTTACTCCGCATGCTGCCACCATAAGAAATCTCGACCATCAGATCCTGATCATGATCTTCTAAAGTAATAAGAATGATAAACCATCGTTTAAGCACATCATCACTTTACCCTCCTAAACCGCTGCGCAAGTAAAAACTTTTTTTTTTTTTTGCTCTTTACAAGAGAAAAGATGACCATCTCATATCATGTATGCAGTATTGTTGTCAGAATAAAGTTCTGATATCAGATGGAAGGGGGCCAAATTTACTACCGTTGCTATGTTTCCAGGATTTTTTTTTTTTTTTTTGTATTGAATCTGGAGCATCCATTCAAATCCAACCTTTCAGGTTTATCAATTAATTATGGGTAGATTAATTTCTTTTTAACGTTATATAAGCCATCGACCTAAAATCAAGTGCCTCCCAAACATCATGGAATCAACAGCTAAGGTTTGATTTTTATTACACAAGTCAATTTGAATTCTTGTTAAAATATTTCAAAATTTGAGCTCTGAAACTCAAATTTCAAGTCAAAATGAAGCTCTGCATCAACTAGATTACAAACTTATCATGTAGTTGTTTCCAAATCCTAACCAACTTTTAATTAGCCAATGTGATTAATTATCAGTATAATTTCTAGAACTTCATTCGAGTTCAATTTACCTTGTTTTTGTTTCCATTTTTATTTTGATGCTTGAGCGGTATATATGTTAATCTATGCACTCCAACAGTTTCTTTTTGTGAAAAATTGGGGAAAAGCCACCAATTTCACTGAAAGCAATATGATTTTTTAAAAAAAAACTGAAGTCAAAGGCTCCCAAATTAATGTCCACACAGATGTTCCAAATCAGTGTCTCTGTCATTGCTGAAAAATGCTACAGTATTCTTGTACAACTAGGTCTTAGAAAGAGCAATTATTGGAGAAGGTAAAGATTCTTATAACATTTTCTTGCCGTGGAAAAAACATGAGAAATGAGGAAAATTATTATTAATTATGGTAAGTGAGTTATAGTAAATGAGATACCCAAATACTAAATGCGTTCACACCAGCAAAACAACCACACCATAACATCCATAACCATACAAATAGTGGGGCCCATTGGGCAAGTGGCAGTATGGGACCCACTACACAAGGGCTATCTTCAATTCCTCATTCGTTCTTTGTTTCCATGCATTATTTATTATGTATTTAACTATTTATGTGTCTAAAAATGACAACCGAAAGATGTAGATTGTAGATGCATGCTTACAAAGAAATTTATTAAAAGGACGTTACAATCTTGACTCGAGCACCTAATACTCGGAAGTCGGAATCGTTATCCCTTTTTTTTTTTTTGTTTCCTTGTCGTGTGTAACTGTGTATCATCCAACAAAACTAACCATTGCAAACTAGCTATATATACCTACGATAACAGAATCATATATGATTGGTTTGCTTGGTACATGACAATTCTAACATCAATCAAGTCCCCATCGTTACTCCTATAAAATAAATAAATAAATAAAAAAATAATCTCCTTGAAGATAAGAAGAAACTTGTGCTTTTAAAAAAGCTTCAAATTTGATTGAGAGAAACTTCAAAGGTGAAGGTGATAGATATTATACAATTTGCTGGTGGCCAAACTCATCAACTTACTTTGTTTTTATCTGATTTACATAGGAGACAATAACAAATACGAGAAGACAAATCTTAATAAAGTAAGGAATATATATGCCCCTCTTGACATAAACTAAGAGTGCTAATAATGTATAGTTATATGGTGTCAAATTTTCAAAGGAGGTTTCACAAAAAAAAAGGATCAAAGTCCAGAAATTCAACTTTAAATAATATGTTGTATTGAAATGCGCTACAATAATATACTTGGTAGCATAACCATTTGCTTTTGTTTTATTTTTCATGAAATAATTACATACTCAGTTGTCCCTATTTTCAAAAATTAAATCATGCATCAACAATTAAGATCTACAATAATTAATGAAGGGAAAATACAAGATTCAAATAAAATAGTCTATGTTATGCAGCTGGCCGGGCGATCAACCACCACGCGCATATATATATATATATATATATATATATATATATATATATATATATATGAGTCTTGTAAGGTATTGAAAATCGGCATTTAGTAGCTCCTTATTCAAGAACTTACACCGTTTCTATTTCCATCTACTTAGCCTAATTTTTTGATAGCTTTCAATAGGAAAAAAAAACTTTTGAACCAACTAATTAATGCAGGGGAACCGAGGGTGTGAATTGCGGATTGGATTAGACAAATATTTAAAGTGCATTGTTAACTTCATAGTTATTTTGAAGCTTAATTAATCATAGCTTTATACTTTTTTGTGTTTGCAAGTATAATTTTATGTGTTGTGGAAACTTAGTTTGAAATGAAATAAATATTAATTAAAAAAATCAATTAATTCTAACCTCTCATAAAGTCGCTGCATTCCATCCCATAGCCTGTAACAGATATAATGGATCAAGTAACCATGAAAAAGAAATAGCATAGATTGTAATCAACTAAGATAAAGAGATTGAATTAGTTTTAAATTTGATGAATAAATGAAGGAAAGGAAAGAAGAGGTAGGTGGAGGTGATACCATGGCAGAGGAAGACGAGAGCCTTGGCAGCAGAGCAGAGTGGTAGCCATCTACATGTAAACAGCTCTACACCTCTCTCATTTTTTATATACTCCTACCGGTACCAGTACCAGTATCAGTACAATACATACAATACATACATACAAAATATTATTTCATATTATATTCGACTTCGTATTAATTCTTTTTCGGATTCCACACAACACCTCCCCATAATTAATTAGTTCTAATTCTATAGAGGCGCATGCCACCTTTCTTGTGAAAGTGAAACCAAAAAACAAACAAAAAAACATACTCGGTTGCACAAACAGCAATACTAGACCCAAAAGATCCGATCTTTATAAACAGAAATTAAGACAAAAGGAATTTAAAAAGGATGATAAATACACAATAATAGAGAAGGAATTAGTGGTTACCTCGCGATAAGCCACCTCCATTTCCGATCATATGGCTACGATCCTTCAATTATAAACAAACAACCCAGAGAGGACGAAGAGAGAGAAACGATTTTGAACAAAGGAGAGAGAAAGAGCCAGAGAGAGTTGTAACTTGTAAGTGGAGACAAAATAACTTAGATGGGAGAGAGAAATTAAAGCGGTCTAGAGTAGTTATGGGATTTTCTTAAAAAATATATATATATAAAAAGGAAAATAAATTGTGTGCAGCTCGGATGACACGTGCCAACCATCCATTCACAGTTTCTTACGAACCCAATTTAAGCTTTTCAATCCGTTTTTAATTTAATATCTCCATTTTCTAGAAAACTGAAGATGGTTTCTTCAGGTCAGGTGGCCATTGATAGCGTTCAGGTTAAAACTTAGGTTGAGTTGTTACTTGTTTTTTTTATCATAAAATCCATTACAAGTTGCAATGTTTTTTGTTGTTTACATTGCAATCGATCACAAATCAAGTTAGACAAGCCAAACATATTGGTTATAATTTTAGTCTATTAGGTACTAATTAGTTCGGATGTCAAATCAACTTTTTCAACGTCTAGTTCAATTTGAGACATCGCTTGATTAAATTCGAATAGAAGGTATTGGATCAGCTAGCTTTCAACTTATTAATTTGGTGGGGAAAAAAAGCGAATTAATTTGATTTTTCAGATTTAGTTGATTTCTTTCGAATCCAGTTAGACTAATTAATGACCACATGTAATTGCTTTACAACATTATACTCCCGTCTAGATAAAGGAAGATAAATATACAAGAATTAAGTTTCCAGACGAGTCGGTTTAAAAATAAAAATAACAATTAAAAATAATTTAAATAACACATTAACTTATTTCATACTAAATATTAAAATTAAGAAATTTGACAAAAATATACATGTTAGTTTGTGATGAAAAACGAATAAATTTTTTTATTATTAGTAATATAATTGTCTAATTAAATATAAATGATCGGATCGGGTGTCATTCATGTTTTATTCTATAATTTGTATTCATATATTAGATATTGGGTTCGATAAAATAAAAATGGTTACCGACCATAAAAATCGAAATCCACATTTTTCGAGTTGGATTGGTCGGGTCGGTCGGGTTAATCGGGTTAGTCAGGTTGAACTTACACCCCGCATTCTTGTTAGATCATTATCTAGAATCATAACATTACACGATGCATACCAACAGGGGTAGATTCAGTATTTTCGTCAGGGGTTTAAGATTTATGATTTTTTCCGGGAGGTCGAAATGGTGCCTATGCTTACAAAAAATATCTTACGATCATTTGTACAAAAAACTTTCGAATACATGGCCGTGTATGGAAAAAATTGGGAATATGATCATTTTTGAAATTATTTTTTTGAGAAGTTCAGCTGCATCCCGAGTGAATGTGGCTCCGCGACTGCATACCAATTAATCAATAATACGATGCATACCAATTAACTGATGGACAGTGCAGTCATAAAATTAATCGATAACAAAATATAGGCCACATGAAAACAATGAATATCTCCAGATTGTAGAAAGGGAAAGAAGGAAATAGAGGTGGCCGCATATTACAAAATATAGCACTCATAACGTATTACTTGAGTCTCTAAATTTTTTTCATTTTTTTTTCAATTTTTGTGAATTTCTCTTAATGTTTCAGTACAAATTTTATACAATAGAGATGCATGTATTGCGGCTCTAAAAAATTTAGGGGCGAAAGTATTAATTGCGTCTTGGTCTTATTTGATATTTTTAGAAAACAATTGACTCTATCCGTAAAAAAAAGAAAAATTTCTGATACTTTATGTATTAATTCCCTTCTGATGCGGCAGCGGTGCGACCCAATCAGGAATGTTCACGGAAGGACCTCAATTTCATCCAAAAAGAAATAAACATAAAATAGAAAAAGCAGAAGAATCCGCGTGTTATTCTTCTCGTAGGCGCATCTTCTGTGTACTCGACTTCCCGTGGAAATGGAATACAATTATTTTTCAGCTCTGTCGTTTTACCACACCCACACCCTCCCCTCTCTCTATGAATCTAGATCCGGTATAGCGCAACACACGCGCTGTAGTTGTGGATCATCTGATCTGTGTTGCGTCGCATCGAGATTCGTGCTCCAATATTTGACCTCTTGCATTATGGTGTGGACGGTCGATTCGTATAGTGCATAGATTCTAATCAAAGGCAAAGGTGCAAGGGACCATTAACACTATTGGATTCAATTCAAACAGTGTAGGCGTGTAGCCAGGCCCCAGCGACGCCTTGTGATACGTGTTCGTGGATTTGATAATAGTTGTTCATGTGATTTTTTGGTTTTTTTATTTTTGTTGACACGAATAACTCTAAAACTAAGTAATAATTAAATCAATTACTTGATCTTTTTACATAAATATGATTCGTTAGAGATTATAATATTTACAAATCATATGTTTTTTATATAATAGCCTATTAGAGCCAACAAAACTTAAAAAATATACACAAGCCTTCGCCGGAGAAAAATCGATACAAAAAATTCATGCGCTTAAAATTGCAAAATCTGCGCTTAAAATAGTGCCATCCAAAATATTTTTAGTTAGGTCCGTTTATTAAGTATTTTCTAAAAGTCAGGATTGTCAACTCATTTCATTTTTATTCCTAAATGTCGGAGTTGTCAATTCATTCATTTTCAAAATTCGGTATTTTGATCAAATTTTTTTTCAAACTTTTAACGCAATCTTTCTTTTTATTTACAATTTATTTATTTAATTTATAATATTAAAAAATCGGCAATTATATAACGACTGGCGCACCCTATCCCTTAGTCAACCCACAAAATAATGCATAGAATATACATATATCATCATTCATTTGTTATACCAGATCTGGTTAGTGTTCTCCAGACGGGTCGGGTCGGATACTCGTGGATCTGATCCGTCCGGATCCACGGATCTACGGGTACGACGGGTCCACGGGTTCAACGGTACGGGTCTCCACGAGTTCGAACTCAGGACTTCCAACCGGATCCGTGATAAATCAAAGTGGGTCGGGTTTGGATCCGTCTATTTTTCGATTTTTTTTAATTTAAAATGCACATTATTTTAAAATATATATTTTTTCGAATTTTTTTTAATTTATTTGAATTTTTGTAATTTTTTTTTATTTCTGCATGGATCCACGGGTCGGACACGGATCGGGCACAGGTCCGAGTGGGCACGGGTCTGGAGATTTTGGCCCTACCCGATCCGTGCTAGGTCTGTGGATCCGCCAACCACGGGTCGAGTCAGATCTGAACCATAGGGCGGGTCGAGCACGGATCGGACACGGACGGGTAGACGGACGGATTTTTTTTACAACCCTAGATCTGGTGATAGAAGCTTTCCGGGTTCTTCATTTAAAGCATTGAAAATAAGTACCATCATCATCATCCACTATAAAGAAACCTCCATATTTGAACATCCATTATTATCTAAAATACTGTAATCAATAACCGGCGGCACCTTAATAGATAGATCGATTATTTTGCGCGTAATTTATGAACTCGGATTTTTGGTGTATGTAATTATTTGATTAGAAAATATGCCAATTTTACAAGGGTTTTGTGTTAGAACCCATAATGGGCATAATGGGCCAAGAAAAGGAGCAAAGAAAGAAACCATAATGGGCCAAGAAAAGGAGCAAAGAAAGAAACAAACCATAATGGGCCCAAGTTCAGAATAAAGAGAAAGGAAAGTGAGCACCAATCACCAATGAAACGCTTTCACAGAGTAATTCCAATTTTTCACCTCAGTTACAATTTACAAAGCCATTTTTTATATATATTTATATGAGCATGGCTAAAATAAATTGAGATTTAAGTTGCTCAATAAATTCCTCATATGAAAATATTGTAGGAAATCAAATTCGTGATTTTTAGAGTTTTCTAGCTATTTTTTAAAAACAGTCCAGATTTAATACTACAAAAGTGTCATTTTTGAGATGTTTTTAATAAATATTTAACAAATAGCAAGAAATCTCTAAAAATCACGAAATTTTATTTCCTACAAGATTTTGATATGAAGAATTTATTGAGCAACTTAAATATCAATTTAATTACCAAATTAAATACAAATGAACGCATAATACGTTATGTAGTGTACTATGCATATTATTTTAGCCATGCTCTATTTATATATATAATATAATATATGCATCGCCTAGTATATATATATATATATATTCATATCACATTTTCACCAAATCAAAGTCTCTTCAAAATAAATATATAATATAATTACTTCCATCACATTCAAATCTTTTTTCTTTTCTGTTTTACTCAAAACTCCATATATAGCACAGCTGGGTTTAGCGGGAGGAGCAACCTCTGTTTTAGTTTACAGAAGAATTATTGAAATTGAAAAGAAAAAAAGGAATTAAGATCTGGATTTGAAAAACTTACTACTTCCCAAACTCCAATTTGTTATTTGTCTACTTCTTCAACTTTGACCCAAAATAAAATGTTTCCACCTATTTTTGTTTTGTCTATAGAAGTGTCTTAATTCGTTCCTGGATTAGATGCAGTGCATGTAGGGATATGCTATAAGTCCTCGGTTACAGTCCGATCTCTATAAAATCTCTGTCAGATCCGATTTTGATCCGATTTTTAGTAAGATTTTGAAAGGGCCGGATTAGTTCCAAAAATACAGACTCATAATTATCCGGCCCTTTCAACCCCGATCCCATCCGACCATGATCCAGCCCTCTGCAATTCTTATCCAAGTCAGCCTCTCAAACTCTTATCAACACTTTTACAATAAAAAAAATAAACCAAAGCTCTTCTTACCCGACTCTGATCCGACCTCAACACGGTCCTACAATTCACATCATTGGTGCCTTTTAACTTAAAAAAAAGAAACAAAAAAGAATTCACCACCTGCCATAGTTTCTGTTTATGACAAATGGGCCCACAAAGTCCCCAAAACCAAATTTGCAACGTACAAATTATAAACGACGAATGAAAACTATGACATAATAGTACCATCTATCAACATAGGCTCGGCTTGACATAATTATAGACTGCTTGTTAGTTGTTTCAGAGTACAGCACCGATTCATGCTAAATTAATATATATACAAATGAAATATACCTCATCATCAGTCATCACTGTATGTAACGCTGGCGTGCGCAGCGCACAAACATGCATGATATAATATATGTTGTCAAATGTCAAATATATAAACATTAGCTTGGTATTAGAAATTTTCTGAATTTCTGCGTGACCATATCAAACTTCATGCTTCAACCTTCAATTAAAGGTAGTCCATATATATGTATAATGTAATACCAAAACAATAAACATCTTATATATAAAATCCAAAAACAACGATAACAATACAACTATACAAGGCCAGATGTGTAAAAGGCGTACAATTTGAACATGTTGTCATACTTTACAAAAAGGGAAAAAAAAGGTATAATAAAAAAGCGACTATGCATAATTAATGCATGCTGAATCAGTGAATCTTCTCTGTTGTTCTTCATGACTTTAGACCAGGCAATAGGCAAGGTATCTGTGGAATCATGACGAGGGAAACAACCAAAACTATAAAAAGTATGCAATTAATTAATTGCCCACATTTTCACGCCATCTTTAACTATTTATTCGGTAAGGAAAAAATTCACAGAAAATTAGAAGAATAATAAGAGCATGTCTAAAATAATATGCACAGTACACCACATAACATACTATGCGCTCATTTGTATTTAATTTGATCATTAAATTGATATTTAAGTTGCTCAATAAATTCTTCATATCAAAATCTTGTAGAAAATAAAATTTCGTGATTTTTAGAGCTTTCTTGCTATTTTTTAAATATTATTTAAAAACAGCTCAGAAATGACACTTTTGTAGTATTAAATCTGAACTGTTTTTAAAAAATATTTAAAAAATAGCTAGAAAGCTCTAAAAATCACGAAATTTAATTTCCAACAATATTTTCATATGAAGAATTTATTGAGCAACTTAAATCTCAATTTAATGACCTATATCTATATGCATAGTACAAAATGAAATATACTATGCATATTATTTTAGCCATGCTCGAATAATAATGCATGCATATATCAAGTCTGTAAAGGACCCACCAATCAGCACGTAGCAGCATTCTGTACAGTATTAATGAAATGAATCTTACAATATGCAGGCCCAATTTAAGAAATTTAACCATGCTGCCTGTGCATGCATCATCCGAGTTCTAGTGACACATCACAAGAAAATGCCGAAACACATCTGTATATGATAACAACTTAATTAAGGATGTGTAATATTTTATATGGAATATAAAAAGAGAGATGTTACATAATATATAATGCATGACTGAAATGTGGACATCATTTTTTTAGGAAATCATTATGATTAATTGGAAGTACGTATCATATTAACTAAAGCTGTTCAGAGGGTAATTAAATGAATTGAACATGATTCATAATTTACCTCTTGGTATAAAAAGAAGTTATCGTAAACGATGATACCATGTTTTGAGATTCTAAATAACTTCTCTTTTTACCAACTTGCATGTGAAAAATTCAAAAAAAAATAATAATATGAACCTGCGATGCATTAATTCTACAATTAACTTAGAAGAGTTAAAACAGAACTGTTTCAAAGTGAACGCGGAATGGCATCCAGAGAGAGAGAGAGAGTTGTTTAATAAATGAATGCAAATACCTTGGCATAGAGCAAGTAGATAAAGGAGAGGAGGCCATGGTGGAGAAGGGGAGCACGTGCAATCGTGCATGATAGAAGAGAACATATATCTATCTAGCTACTTATTCTCATGTGGCCATATATATATATAGCATGCATCTCTCTTGCACTCTAGCAAGAAAGGAGAGGTACAAAGAGAGATATGAATTCAGTTGGGGTTTTGCACGTGCCCTGCTTCTCCATCAAGGACCTACTCTCCAAATTGAAATTCCAGTAACCACTCGCCATCCGTTACAACAATTTGGAAGATGATCGATATATGGATCATATAGATATAGAGATGATATGCAGGGAATGAGAAGCACTGCCACCTTTATATAGTACACACACCTTGTAGCTGTAGCTGTAGCTGTACTTGTACAGTTGTACCAGAGAGAGAGAGAGGAGAGAGGAGAGAGAGAAAGCGAGGTGGAGTATTTGAGTGGGTTAACTGGGAGCAAAAGTGTTACTCTTTCAGAGAGTTTAAGAAGAGGGAGAACAAGTATATTATATGATATGATATAATGCAATGATACGTATACGATATATCTGGTTTCTTCTCTTACTTCTAAAGGACTTGTATTCAAGATTTAGTGAAATAGAATGGTATTTTTAAATAAGTGTCAAATATGTTTTAGAGTTAATATATCATTCCAACTTTCTGTCTCCCTCTCGTGCCCCCGCTACGCTACAAAACAGTTACGTGATACAGTATAAAGATTTGTAACATTTAATATAAAGACTTCCATGTTAAAATGGAGACTGCCAAATAAAGTATTATGTGTACATTCCCTGAGAAATGAAGACTGCCAAAAGTATAAAGATTTCGAATGTTAATAAAGACTTTCATGATACAGTATTCATTGCAGTATATAATTAACAAGGAAATTACAAATAAATACTACATGTCTTGAGAAATGAAAACTTGACACTCAATATTTATTATAATGAATTCAGTCCAATAGTATAAAGACTACTACATTTGAGTATAAAGACTTACATTCAGTATATAAAGACTACTACATTTGTCGTATATGGGGGCGTGTAAGGGGGACAGTTAGTCGCTTCATATTTTTTAATGATCGAAATAGTACAAAAAAAATTCTATTCAACTATTCTTATCAATAGGTGGTATAATGGTTTAACAATTATAAAATAACAATTAATATTTAATTGCATTGTATTATATTTAGTAATTAACTATATTTTATTATATTTTGTAATTAGCAAGTATTTATTTTTTATTTTTTATTTTATTTTTTTATTAGTATTACAATATATCATCATCATTATTATTATTAGTTTATTATTAGTTCATGATTTTTTTAGTAGTATTATAATATTTCATCATTAGTTTTTTTAAGTAATAAGATCGTATGATTTTCATATTTATTCTGAAAAGTGTTGAAATCCTTAGGGGTTCGAAAACAAAATCCATTTGTGGATGAAATCTCCATGGAGTTGTCTTCCAATCGGTCTTGAGGGTTCTCCTTGATTGTTTCTCCTATGTCGTAGTGCTATTTCGCACACTTTGTTGTTCAGAACCTTCATCCTCCTTGATTTGAACCCTTTTCCGAATAGGGTTAGTTCTCCTCTTGGCTATTAACTTGTGAGATTTTGGGGAATTTTGTGCCATAAGAAAGACTAGGACAATGATTGCTGCGAATATCACTTTGACTTGAGGAAGAAAGAAGGAATTAGTTGAAATTGGGTTTTTTGGGTGTGAATTCTCTGAATAACTGCTGAGAAAGAGATTTTTCGCTCTTAGGTTTGAAGTAATGAGGTTTGGAGAAGAAGAAAGAGTTTAAATAGCATTATGTGCCCTTCCGTTACAACAACATGTTGCAACGAGTTGTCCATCTGTTATAACGGTTTCTCAACTATTATAATGGGTTTCTCCCCACTTTTTCTGTAAAGCAACCAACATTTATGCCTCCAATGGCAAATTTTATGATGTTCTAACTCGTTGTCGACCGCCCTTTCCGCGCTGGCCGCCCTTTTCAAAACGGATCTTTGATTTCTTCTAAACAAGCAAAGCAAACTTCGACTCCTAGACCAATGTAAGGGGTAACACCACTCTACACGATTAACGGTTCGATTGATAAAACAATCTAGGACAGTCATGCACTACGTGACAACACAATATTGTGCACCAAAGACTAGAAACTAGCTAAAAATAAGTTCTCGAATTGACAATTAGACTATGAATGCTATCATAATGCTCTCATGTTTAGATAGCTGAAAGATAAGACTCTTTGGCTTTTTGCTAGTGGTGGTGTTTGGAATCCTGCCGGTTCATCTTTACATTATATATATAGACCGGACACTTCATTGAGTCTTGATCCCTTCAAAAATGATTGTAGCGTTACATAAAGGATGTAAAGCCTTGGCTAACCCATTAGAACAGGTTAGAGTTCTTTCATTTTTGCCCTTTTGTGCTTATGTAAATTTCTTGTGGGCTAATCTGAGCAGGAACCCGTTACAACAGGTTAGAAACTCGTTATAATGGGTTGGAAGGCGTTGTAACGCCTTGGTGAAACATTACAGTAACATTGTCCTCTGTGAAATGCCTTCTCTGCATTGCCTATGTCCTTTTGACCCGTTGTGACGGGTTGGGCACCCGTTATGACGGGTTGCTGACTCGTTGTGACGGGTTGGGAAGCGTTATGGTAACGTTGTGCTCTGTGGAGACATCCCTTGATGTTTTGGGCATATCTTGACTTGTCTTGAGCATGTTTGAGCACGTGCAACACCATGTTGTACATGTAATAACCTGCAACTTCACCAAAACTCATGTACAAGATTAGTCACAATTTGTTTTCCAAATTGCAAATAAGAGATGAGTTAAATCCAATAAACTCTCTCTTTTGACAATTTACAAACCATATGAGATGTGCATATCAAATGATGCACATCATAATATTTTTTCCTCTTTTGTAAATAATGGCAAAATGCTCAAACAAACAAGCTCCTTCTGAATTTAGTACATATATATTCATACAAATCAAATTCAATAATGCTCTCCCTTAATAAAATAAGATTTACAAATATAGCACAATCATTAAGTTCAATTTAGATTTTACAATTTAGAATAAACAAGAATATTCATTAGGAGGCATCTACCAATCAAAACAACTCATAAAAATATAATATCCAATACATTAAGCGATGCAAACAAACATCATACACTAAGCCGTGCAAACAAACATCATATTATGTTCTCTCGAAATTATTGTGTGTAGTGAATCTCAAAATTATAACAACCTAATTTAGAATATGGACTGTTTTTATTTCTCTGTAGTAAATTTTTATTACTGTGATAGGTATACTGAATTTCCACGGAGAAAAAATAGATAAATGCCAAAGACAGTTATGAGATCATATTTCGTCAGCTAGAAATTATTGTGAGCACCACGATTGGAGTTCTGTACTGTACATCATTGCATACAATTATTATGATTCCCTGCCATCTGTATATGTATGTAGCTCTCAATCTCTGTTGGATATGTAGCTCCAGTTCTATAATTATTTGGAGGCGCCAACTTCCGATTTTTTATAACTGGAAATTAAATAAATATATTATTTTTAAAAATAAAGAGTATTTGAGAAGTTCTAAAAATAAAAAATAACGTTCATTAAAAAGACAAAGTGGACGGTATTGCGAATACTGTCCATTTAAAAAATTTATTTGAATATGAATTATTTTTTAACATGAAAAAAATAAAGAATAACATCTATGACCTTGAATTCAAATCTCTGACGATAATGACCATATTTTATATTTTACTTTTAGACGTGTTATTTAGACTCATAAATTTGAAGGGCACTTAGAAATTCAATCAAAACAAAAGGAAATTCCAAGTACATCTGAACGCATGCGTCTAAATGTTAACATGTCAATGTGACCGTTTAAAAATAGAGTATTTATTGTCAAAGACTTGAATCAATTAATATAAATGTTATTCTTAATTTTTTTAGGTCAGTTATAAAAATAATTCAACTTTTGTACGTGATATTTTATTATTAAAAAATATTAATATTTTCATTCACGAGTTGGGTTGTATTTATGTAAGTTTTTGTAACAACTTCAGTTGTGCTCGTCGGAATCGAAATTAACTTTTTTTCATTGTCGCAAGTCATCGAGCTGTAGATATCCGAGTCTACTTACACCGCGTCGAGTCTGATTTGCAATCGGAGAAATGAGCGATTCAAAATTGAATCTTCTGCAAACTCGTGATAAAATTTCTAATGAAGACATAAGTTGAAGATGGAGCCAAATTTTTACAGTCCCGACGATGACTTTCGACGGTAAAAATACTAATTACTCTCCCGACGAGCGTAACCGAAGTTGCTACAAAAAATATTACATATGATTAGCATTTTTATATTTTTTTGTAGCAACTTTGGTCAGGCACGTCGGGACTGCAATTAGTTTTTTTAACGTCGCAAGCCATCGAACTGTAGATATTCGAGTCTACTTCTATTGCATCGAGTTTGATTGCCGATGGGAGAAATGTGCATCTCAAATTTGACACCATCTTCAATTGATGTCATAATTATTAATTTTTATCACGAGTTTGTGTCAGATTCAATTTTGAATTGCTCGTTTCTCCGATCACAAATCAGAATCAAGACGGTGGAAGTAGACTTGGATATCTATAACTAGATGGCTTGCGATGTTAAAAAAAATTAATTACGGTCCCGACGAGGGTAGCTGAAATTGCTACAAAAAATTACCTAATAAATACTAGTCTTACTTAATATTTTTTTTGTAGCAAATTCGGCCACGCTCTTCGGGGCTGTAATTAGTTGTTTTAACATCGCAATCCATCGAGCTGTATATATTCGAGTTTGCTTCCATTGCGTCGAGTCTGATTTGCGATCGGAGAAATGTGCATATCAAATTTGACTTATGTGTTAATAAGTAAAAGTTTATCTTGAGTTTGCATCGGAATCAATTTCGAATCGCTCGTTTTTCCGATCGCATATCAAACTCGACGCGATGAAAGTATACTCTAATATCTACAGCTCGATAACTTACGATGATAAAAAAGTTAATTACGATCAAGATAAGCACAGCTGAAGTTGTTAGGAAAAACTATCTAAATACAACCCAAGTCGTATATTAAAAAATAATATTTTTAATAACAAAAAATAATATTTTTAATAATAAAAAATCACTCAGCAAGGGTGTGGAAAATAACTCAAAATCGCTGACGTACAACAACGTCCAATTTATTTTTTAATTGATCAATGCTTGCAACTCCGTCCTTTTCTATTTTTATAACTTTTGAAGTACTCTTTTTGTCTTAATATAATTAATTAATTTAATTTTTATTATTAAAAAATCCCGCCAACTTTACAGGATTTTCTGCCTTTTTCAATTTGATAATTCGTTTGTAATGGCCATTAAATTGAATCTCCAGATTATGAAAAAAATACGCGCAGTGTTTTGGTGCGTCCTATACGATTGAGAAATTCATTTTTTAGAGGAAATGAGGTTTTTGCCTCATGTCTAAGTTAAACAAAATGTCGAACAAGTTATTGAGATATTCAAGAAATATATTAGTAACTATCTTCAAGAATAAAAGACATATTCAAAACTGTACTAATTATAGAGGAATCAAACTTATGAGCCATAAAATGTAGTTTTGGGAAAGAGTTATTGAGCATCGTTTAAGAAAAGTTGACAAGCATTTCGAAAAATCAATTTGGTTTTATGCCCGGACGATCGACTATGGAGGCGATTTTCTTGACAAGACAATTGATGGAGAGATATAGACATCAGAAGAAGGATTTACATATAATATTTATCGACTTGGAGAAAACGTATGACAAAGTACCGAGGAATGTCATGTGGTGTACACTTGAAAATTAAGAAGAAAGTTCCAACAAAGTACGTTAACCTTATCAAAGATATGTATGACAAACGTTGTGACTAGTGTCAGAACATGTGACAGCGAGACTGAGAATTTTTCCATTAAGATAGGATTACATCAAGGGTCAGTCTTGAGCCCTTATATTTTCTCCTTAGTGATCGATGAGATCACGAAATATATACAAGGCGATATTTCTTGGTGCATGCTTTTTGCAGATGATGTTGTTCTAATTGACGAAAGTAAGGTAGGGGTGGGTAGAAAATTAGAGTTGTGGAGGAAGACATTAGAATACAAAGGTTTTAGACTTTGTAAGACTAAGACCGAGTATATGAAGTGTTAGTTCAGTGGCGTTCGATCAGAAGATGGACAAGTAGTGCCTAGAAGAAACACCTTTTGATATTTGAGATCAATGCTACAAAGTGATGGTGAAATTGATGAAAATGTTAGTCATAGGATAAAAGCGGGTTGGATAAAATGGCGACAACCATCTGGCATCCTATTCGACAAGAAGGCCCCGCAAAAGTTGAAAGGCAAGTTTTATAGGACGTCGATCAGACCCGCAATGTTGTATGGAGTAGAATGCTGGGCTACTAAAGTGCAACACATACAAAAGATGAGTGTGACAGAGATGTGTATGTTACGGTGGATGTGTGAGCACACAAAAAGGGATCGGAAGAGAAACTTGTTAAACATCGTTTGAGATGGTATGGGCATATCCAGCGGAGGCCTTCTGATGCATTGGTACGTAGTGGAGTTTTAGGCCGCATTCAAAATACGAGAAGAGGCAGGTGTAGACCGAAATTAACATGGGATGAAGCTGTAAAAATAGACTTAAAGGAATGGAATGTCTTCAAAGAGTTAGCGTCAGATAGGTGTGCAAGAAAGTTAACGATTCACGTACCAGAACTGTGACGAACTAAATTTTAGTAGTATTATTATTGTACGACTTTAGTCTAGAATTAACGACGTAGAATACAAGTTAAAACTTATGATTAGTAAAATAGTGTATTATTATTATTATTAGCATTATTATTATCATTTTTATATTGTTATTTATATTATTATTTTACTATTTATTATATTGATTTTCATTTTAGATTGGATTTCATTTCTAACCTACCCCAATTTACTTGGGAACAAAGACTTTGTTGTTGTTGTCGTCTAATTTAAATATTGATTTAAAATTTATCAGAACTGAGTTTCGATACTACGATTTTTCTTTGAGAAATAATTGCTTTTAATTAAGCACTAGATCAAAAGCTGATTCTCAAGAGTATTTCATCCTAACAACTCACAAAATTATTTGTGCTAAAATATGACAAAAACAGTAGTAAGGTCTTGAAAAATCTTTTTCCCCAAATATAATGCTGACAATTTGTTATAAATAATAACATAAATTTAAAGAAAATATTAATTATTTTTGTACCCCATATTAATTAAATCTCATATCTGTATTCCAAAGTGTTTCTACTTGATATACATGGTATATGAAAAAAAATAGTTTATATCTGGTACACGAAGTCTTTAGCCAACGTTTTCTAACTGATTAAAAGAAATTCAAGTTAAAAGTTCCAGGAAGAGATGAGAATACATCATTCCATATTTTTAATTCTATCAACAGTGACTTATAATTTTTTTATCATCTTTCAATTTTGATTTATCATTCTCATTAAATTTTTTATATCAGAATCTTGTTGACGAGAATTTTTTATTTTTAGAGTTTTAAGTACACGTTTTGAATTTTTGAAAGTGACTCCAAAATAATAATATAAATAATTAATGTTTAGACATAAAACTATAACACTCTCCAGAATTCAAAACTAATACATAGAAAACTCAAATTGTGTTCCCTACAAGATTTTAATATAGAGATAATAATGAGTGTGATAATTTAAAATTTAAAGATAATTAAAGATGTTTTTAAATTAAGATCACGAGAGGCTGTGGTGCTTCTAGAAGCATCATATCTTTACTTCAAATATTTAATCATGTTTCGTGTGCATGCATGAAATCCGTATAACAGTTGTAGTTATCATTCTATCGAAAAAATAAAATTATATTACACAAATACAATTTTCATACTATTTAAGATAGAAAAAAATGATCACTATTTCAACCACTAATTTAGATAATACTATTTTTACACTAACCATGACATGATCTCCAAACACCCTTAAAATTTCAAATCAAGCATCAATTTGGTCCTACAAATATTGAATGAATAACAATTTCATTCTCAAATTATATTTCAAATAATATTAAAGGTGTCTACCTTTTCTATCTATAAACTTTGAAAATATCAATTGGTAGATAAATCATTCTAGATGCTCAATAGATATTTCAATCAAATGCATTAAGTTTCACATCATACATTCAAATCAAACAGTACAAGTTAATTAAAATATCTAGAAAGCACCTAATTAAATGATGTACCTAAGTTTTTGTCATATCAATTTGGTCCCAAAATTATTACTTGGGGCATTTTGATTCTTGCAATTTTGAACACCATTATTTTTATTCTCAAGCATCACTAATTATTTACTATTTCGTCCTTAATAACTTTTAGTAGGTCAAAATAATCTTATTAATTATTATCACACATGATAAATGATGGACCTAAATAAATCATGGTGGGGATAATTTAACTAACTTGGCTTAACTAAAATCTAATACGGCCTAAATTAAACTAATTAACCATTCAATCACAATTTTCAAATAATAAATATTGCATTTGAAATAAAGAGAAGAAAAGAGAAAAGCAGATAAAGACAAGAAACTTAATTTGTATACAGAGTTCGAATATAGGCGTCTACTCTTTGTATACGGAATGAGATACTCTTATAATTAAAGATATGAAAATATTTACACTTCAGATTAAAATGCCAACGGTTCTAATTATATTATTTTTAGCTCGAAACATCAATTAATATATAACTAATTACTGACATTTCTTTTCCTTTTTTTTTAATTCACAATGTTCATTACTATTGTTCTCTCCCGATCCGGAGATATCTGTGAGTTAAACTGTCATCGCTACAACTAGGTCTGATAGTGATGGGTCTTCAATCGTTTTTCGTTTCGTTTCGTGACAAATGAAACGATTATGATAAAAAATCTTTCGTTTAAATAACAGAACGGTTAACGATAACATATTGTTTCGTGATCCCTTTTGTCGTAGTTCCGTTTGTGACTGTGTATTTTTAGAATAGTTTTGATTTAAGAGAAAAATATTATGCTGAGAGAAGGTGATGAGAGAGGAAATGAATGAAGAGATGAATGATTTGATTCATATGTCTGGTTAAAATTGTTCACCACTAATTTCTGATTTGCTTTAGTGTGATGAGAGAGCAGATAGATGAAGAGTAAGATAATGAATTTGATCGTTTTGTTTCATTTCGGTCATCTTGGTCGTTTTCTTGACAATACAAATAATGAAGCAAAATTTCTTAATCGTTAATTAAACAAAATAATTAACGAAACTATCATATTTCATCGTGATAGTTATACATTATACAAGTCAGGTCTTGCTACATCTATCCGGGTTCAAACATTGACAACTAATTATATATTATTATTAAAAATAAAAAGATCAACAATAAAGATGTTGCAAAGATGGAAATAGACAAGCATGAGGGTTAGGGTTTTGCGTGTGGCACAAGGAAGGCGAAGATGGAGAGAGGTTTTGAAACTTGGAATTGAGGGAAAGCTTGAATGCAAGAGCGATAGATGGACAGATAGAATGATAGATGGAAACATGTAGCTACATTATTAGGTACTTGATTCGAAGAAAGATAGATAGATATATATACAGCATGGTGAAAGCCTTTAATTTTTTTTCTTACATCACTCATTCTTTACGTATTAACCCAAAGGCACAGTCGTATATATAGAGACAGATGCACAGAGAAGAAAATATTAAATTAATATGGTTCCATTTTATTGTATATCGCCGCTCGTGTGGCGAGCCAGACATCTTGTTTAATTTGTTTCTCTTGTAGTCAGCTTGTGCAGTTCCACTTTGGTTTAACATTTTTTGAAACTCTTTCTTGCCAATTAAAACTGAGCGGAAGGTTTCCTGCAGTGACCCGGGCTGCAGGAGTGACATGGCTCCCTCTGCCGCAGAAGATCCGAGGGGGGAGAGCTGAACCCAAAGACCAAACTCCAAAGTCCCAAAGGCGATGCGATACGATACGATACGATCATATCATATGAGTCACATGACATGAGATGATATGAAAACATGATGATGCGAACCCCCGAAATTCGCGGCCGGGGCCATACCCAATTGAATTCACCCCATCCTTCATCCCTGTAACTTGTAACCCCATCGTATTTATGTTAACTTACTGTTGTATTTATATTTTATAGATATTGATATATGTTCTCTATTCTCCAGCGACGACTCTCTGTCACATCCTTGTCTCCCTCTCATGCAATTGCAATCCCATTCAACAGATAGAACCGGATCTCCTGCTCGGAAATTCTTGCTTACTTTCCTGCTTGTTTCGATCTGTACCGTTCAAAACTCATCTAACGGCCAAAGTATCTGCCCCCTGAATCAAATCACAGCCGTCCGTGGCGATCGAGCGGTCGGATCGAAGACAAACAGAAAAGCAAGCAGGGATTTACGAGCAGCAGATTCGGACCCTTCAACAGATGCAGCATTGCAGCTACCACCACTCTATTACGGACCCGAATCTAGCGCAGTAGTGCGCTACAGCAGATGATTGGTTCGGATCGACTGCCAATTTTTGAATCGACTGCCAGCGATGGAAATCGACCGCCAATTTTGGCACGAATCTTGATGCAATCAATGAAAATCGAACGGTTCAGATGCTGCACTACATCATCCCGCGCAGTACCAGATTTGTTTTTCCCTCTATTACTGGTTTACTTCTTGTTACAAATTTTAATCTGACTCGCCGTACGTATTTTAATTTATTTATCTCAATGAACTTAGTACTAATAACATGTATTGCAACATAAATATCACTTCTTCACTTGTATTTAATAAAAAGTAGTTTCGAGGAAATGCATTTATTTAATTAAAGGATGCGATTGACGGGTTGCTAACAATAAAAGTTGTAGACGATATTTCATGTATGAAGTTACAGTAGTGGGTGATGACTGATGGCATAGTCAACGGAAAGATGAAAAATATTTCATTTTCTTAAATTGTTCCCTTTATAGCAAACTTTAATTGCTCTATTTCCAAGCACGATATACCATGTATAGTAAGAAACCTACCCCGCGAAATTTGCTTTAATTATAGGCGACGACTACATTGTAACTTGATGCATGCATACATCAAAGCATGGTCGATCGATATGACTGCATGCTTTTAATTAATTAATTAAGAAACTTCACTTTACATAAATTACTTGATACAACTTTGACAAGACCAGTTTAACATAGTAACAAGTTATGATGCACTACATATTTTATATTTGACTACGTGACAATTGAATTGATCAGAACGGTGGGGAAAAAGTAAAACTGGGATTTATATTTATTGCTCAACTTCTCACGTAACATCACCATTAATAAGCAGTGAAAGTTACGGTAAGAAAAAGATGGTACTTACAATACAATCTTTTGCGTATAATTGCACAGTAAAAAGAAGAAAACAGATATGCTGTGTACCTAAAAAAACATCAAAGTATCCGGACATGCATGTCTGTATACTGTATACGTGAAATTAATGAAGTCCGGATCGGTTTCCATCAGACTCAACGAAGGCACAAGTAGCATATAATATATGTGCCATGATTCTTGGTACCACTGGAAAATTTATTTATTTATTTAGTATCCGTTCGGCTCATATGATATTTTAGGTATAAAAATTAGTGGGTATGGATTATATATGAATTTATTATTTATGATATATATATAATCCATATAGTTCTAAAAAAATATCATACTAAATTAATAAAGCAAAATTGTGCTATCATATGAGCCGAACGGATATGAGATGCACATCCAATCTCATAAGATCATACTAAGGGGCTGTTCCAAACATAATATCATATGAAATGGATTGAGATCATACTAAGAATCATATTATATGAGCCGAACGGTTTCCAAACATTCCCATATAGTTCTAAAAAAAAAAACAAAATACCGAACAGCCCCTTAGTATGTTGGGTTATATTTATTCTATAGATAAGTGTTCGGCTGCTTCATTTTTTAAGATGGAAATGGATTGAGATGCACATCCAATCTCATAAGATCTCAGTGTCTTTCTTTTATTTTGCGAAAATGAAAATTGGCTCGGGGCCAATTTATTTATTTTTTTCCAATCTCTCTAGAAATTCAGAATATTACTAGACAAATCCATACCCACAAAGTCCACATTTTCTTGAATTTTCAAAGGAATTTTTTTTTCTTTTTCTTAACAGAAGGCTCTGGTTATATCAGAGACAAAATCCAACGTACTATGACTGTCTAATTTTAAGAGATTGACTATCTGTATTTCAACTTTTGTATCTCTTATAGGAGTACCCTCAACTAACTTAAAAAAGGAAAATAAAACAGTCCAACACTTTCTATAAATGAAAAGTCAAAAGCCAATAAAAATGAAAAGTTATACTGCGCGCATTACTGTGAACATTTCCTCCCTACGCACTATTAATAATGTTTTGCATATCATGCATAGGTGCAGACTAAATAAAATAGTTGTTCAGATTAAATCATGCAGGTGTTCTGGCTAAATAAAATAAGTGTTCAAACTATTTGTTTAAGTCTGTTTTTGCACTGCTTCAAGTCAGTTCTGCATAAAAAATGAGGCACAGAATAAATAAAACATGTGTTCAGACTAAATAAAAACGTTTTGAAAATAAGTAAAATATGTATTAAGACTAGTTGTTTCAAATCTATTTTGCACAAAACGAGGCACATACTAAATAAACATGTGTTCATACTAGTTAAAAAAGGTGTTCATACTAGTTGTTTCAAGTTTTTTTTTGTATTGTTTCATTTTTGTTTTGCACAAATGCATGAGATGTAGACTAAATAAAATAAGTATTCAGATTAAATATAACATGTTTTCATACTAGTTGTTTCAAATATATTTTTGCACTGTTTCAATCATTTATTTGAGAAAATTTGAGCAAAAAAGTGCAGAAAAAATGAATTACATGCTTCAGAAGCATTTTTTGGAGTCAAAACAGCGTTGTTACGGGTCAAAATAGATTTGAAACAAAGTGTATGTCGTGTCTTTTCCTTTTCGAAAAGTGCTCATATGCGCGAATCAAAGTTACGAGTCAAAAGTTACGTCCGTTCGAAGATCAAACATTATTTTGTGCTCATACTAAAACGATTAAGATGTGCTCATACTAACTAAAGATATGGTCATACTAGTTCAGACTAAATAAAACATTTGTTCATACTAAATAAAACATGTGTTCAGACTAGTTATTCAGGTCTGTTTTTGCACTTCTTCAAGTCAGTTCTATACAAGAATGTGTAGCAGACTAAATAAAAATGTGTTTAGACTAAATAAAAAATATATTCAGACTAAATAAAATAGGTGTTCAGACTAGAGGTTTCAAGTTTATTTTTGTTACATTGTTTCAAGTCTATTTTGTACAGAAATAGTGTGCATACTAAATAAAATATGTGTTAAGACTAACTAAAGCAGATATTCATACTAGTTGTTTGAAGTTTGTTTTGCACAAAAGTGAGGCATATACTAAATAAAAGAAGAGTTCAGACTAAATAAAACATATGTTCATACTAAATAAAATAGGTGTTCATACTATATATATGTGCTGGAAAAAATTCAGAAAATTTGAGCAAAAAAAGGCGAAGAAAAGCAGCATTTCATCGATTCATCAATGTTTTTCACCAACTCCTCGATGTTTATAAATGTTTTCATCGATGCAAACCTGTCATCCATCAATGATTTTCATCGATTCATTGATGCAAAGCAGCATTTCATCGATTTATGGATGTTTTTCACCAACTCATCAATGCAGAGTCTCGATTCAGCGATGTTTTTTTATGTTTTCATCGATTCATCGATGATATTCACTGTTTCAATTGTCTAATCTGAACTATATAAGAATGTGCTAATACTAACTACGAATATTGTCATACTAACTTCTGTGATGGTCATACCAATATCTCAGATGATTATATTAACTTCTCTGATGGTCATACTAACCCTGATGGTGATACTAGTATCTCAGATAGTTATAGTAACTTCTCTAGTGGTCATACTAACATCTCAGGTGGTTATAGTAACTTCTCTGATGGTCATACTAACCTCTCATGTAGTAATCCTAGCTATGTTTTTCAATATTTTCATGGATGCAAAATAATATTTCATCGATGTTTTTCACCAACTCATCGATGCAAATCATTGATTCAGTAAATTTTTTAATGATTTTATTGATAAAGAAAGAAAGAAAAACGAAGAAGAAATATGCAATTGGAAAAAAAGGAAATAATTTCAAAAAAGTAACAAGACAAAAGAAGAATAGGACAAAAGAGAAAAGAAGGGGGTGCGAGCGAGCGTAGATCTGAAATTGATAAATGAAAATATTTTGTCTTATTCGAAATACAAGTATGAATTATGTGATTTTGGATACCGAAATAATTTCTCTTCTTTTAAAGGCTCTATGATTTATTTTTTATTTTTATTTATCGAAGGCTCTCTAATTTATTGTAATTTTATGTGTTACCTGATTCTTCTAATACGTGGCAACACACGCTCGTTATCACTTATCCTATTATCACTCTCTCAAGACACAAAATTTATTGCTAGCTAGAAATTGAACCCAAATCTATTGCTTTTCATTAAGCCAAATGATTACAACACCAAGTCTCACTTGTGCTTTTGTAGAGTTTGATATTTATATATATTTAAGTTGTGATGCACCTTTTTTTGTATTTTTTGTATTTTATTATTATTTTTTGTATTTAAGTTTATTATATATAGTCACATATTTATTTAGAATTTTTTGAAACATACGTACCGTCGCATTCGTATCGCATCAGATACGATATTCGCATTTGTACCGTGTAACATAGCTGAAAATTTAATCCACATTAAAGGTACGCAGCAATGTCATTCGTAACATCGTGTTTTTTCATATGGTAAGTTATCATTGTTAAACTTGTCTTAGCTAGCCTTTGATGTTATGAGAATCATTGAAAGGTGTTACTGTTACGAGAAGGGACATTAAATGCTACCATTTATTATTATTGTATGAAAATTGGGTTTTTAAATTGAAATGAATACGCTAAAATTCATAGAAATATATGATGAATGACCATGATTTTAATTATTTAAACTAAAATGTTGTTCATCTAATTTTCTGTTCAGATTGGAACAAATTAATTTTAATATGTAATTAGCAATGTATTAAATTTAATATGTAATTAGCAATGTGGTAGGTTTGGCAAATCAAAATCTATTGACGCTGGAATTGAAGCACCTAATTTCGTCCTACTGGTGCCACTGTCACTGACAAAGAGTATTTTCGACATATATTTTCACAGACTCACAGAAAATGATGATGGTGATGGTGATGGTGATGGTGATGGTGATGGTGATGATGAGCTTTTGATCATTTCATATGCAAAACATTTGAGAGACTGAGAGGGTGCAGCACACAAGCACTAGATATGGTATGGAGATGGTGGCATGGTGAAGGCTCCAAAAACAATATTATTGATCAACCAATTATATAGTATTGCTCTCATGGCATCAAAGAAAGAGTTGGGGAGGATGAGATCATGAGATGCTTGATTGGTGTGTGGCATACTGGCATCATGACATGCAACACTCAATCCCTCTGAATTGGTCGCTTTTGCCCCTCAGAACTCAAAACTCATGAAGATTAGATTGCTTGCGAATTGCGATCGAGAAAGGACACTTGTAGATCTCCGAAATCTAAGAAATGATGGCAGCAGTGTGGCATCATGGTGGCAAAATTTAAACTCGGAAAAGAAAACAAAACAGAACAGGGGTTGGAATTTGGATTGGGAATTCTTTTGCAAGGCTTTTGACCCTTGTACTTTTTCAAGGAAAACTCAATTTAGGAGATAGATTTGAAAGTGTGGTAGGAATAGGATGATGTAAGCACTTGAAAGTTATTTATATTATAATACAGGCTGCAAGCATCGATCGCATGTAATAATTAATGACTATGCTATCGTACAACTTCGTGACGACCTTTTTCAGACATGCCATCAAAATTATTTCAATTCACAAAGTTACAAAGATTGCCCTTTTTTCTTCTTCTTTTGTGAGCAATACAAATATATATATATATATCTATATATATGAGCATGACTAAAATAATATGCATAGTACACCACATAACGTACTATGCATCTATTTGTATTTAATTTGGTCATTAAATTGATATTTAAGATGCTCAATAAATTCTTCATATCAAAATCTTGTAGGAAATAAAATTTCGTGATTTTTAGAGCTTTTTGCTATTTTTCAAATATTTTTTAAAAACTGTCAAGAAATAACACTTTTGTAGTATTAAATCTGGACTGTTTTTAAAAAATAGCTCTAAAAATCACGAAATTTGATTTCCTACAATATTTTCATATGAAGAATTTATTGAGCAACTTAAATATCAATTTAATGATCTATATCTATATGCATAGTACAAAATGGAGTGTACTATGCATATTATTTTAGCCATGCTCTATATATATATACTATACAATATGCTTGTATTGCATGGCATTTTAAGATTTCCGATTTTTTTAATATTACAAATATAATAAATAAATTATAAATAAAAAGAAAGATTGATGCAAAAGCGCAAAAAATAAAATAGATCGGAGTTGTGAACACCGGTCTTTTGAGAAAATTTAATAGGCCGGTGTTCACAACACCGACCGTGGGCTTTTGTTGATTTTATGCGCAAATCAAAGAACCAAGCAGTAAGTTGAGTTTTTTATTAATAAAAATATTATTATTTTATTCCATGAATTATATTATAATTAGGTATTTTTTTGTAACAACTTCGACAGCGTTCGTCGGTATCGTAATTAATTTTTTTTATCGTCGCAAGTCATGGAGCTGTAGATATTTGAGTCTACTTCCACCGCGGCGAGTTTGATTTGCAATCGGAGAAACGAGCGACTCAGAATTGATTCCGACACAAACTCATGATAAAAAATTACTAATTAAGACATATGTTGAATATAAAGTCAAATGTTAGATACACATTTCTCCGACCGCAAATTGGACTCAACAAGATGGAAGTAGACTCGAATATCTACAACTCGTTGTCTTGCGGAAATAAAATAACCAATTACGATCCTGACGAGCGCAACTGAAGTTGCTACAAACAATTATTAAGTGTGATTAGCATTTTTTTCTACAAAATTCAGCTACGCTCGTTGGGATCGTAATTAAGTTTCTTTTTATCGCCGCAAGTCATTGAGCTGTAGAGATCTGAGTCTACTTCCACCGCGTCGAGTCTGATTTGTGATCGAACAAACGAGCGATTCAATATGGAATCTGACCCAAACTCGTGATAAAAATTACTAATTAAGACATAAGTTGAAGTTGGAGCCAAATTTGATATTCATATTCCTCCGATCGCAAATTAGACTCGATGCGGTGGAAGTAGACTCGGATATCTACAACTCAATTACTTGCGATGATAAAAAAAATTTAATTACGATCTCGACGGGCACAACTAAAGTTGTTACAAATTTTTTTCTAAATACAACCCAACTCATAAATTAAACTTACCTAAATTAAATATGTTTTAATTTATGAGTTGGGTTGTATTTAGATAAGTTTTTGTAACAACTTCAGTTGTGCTCGTTGAGATCGTACTTAAGTTTTTTTTTATCGTCGCAAGTCATTGAGTTGTAGATATTCGAGTCTACTTCTACCGCATCGAGTCTGATTTGCGGTCGGATTAACGTGCATCTAAAATTTGGCTCTATATTAAACTTATGTCTTAATTAGTAATTTTTTATCATGAGCTTGTGTCGGAATTAATTCTGAGTCGCTCGTTTCTCTGATTGCAAATCGAACTCGACGCGGTGGAAGTAGACTCAAATATCTACAGCTCGATGACTTACGACAATAAAAAAAATTAATTATAATCCCGACGAGCGCTGTCTAAGTTGTTACAAAAAATTACCTAATTATAATCTAATTCGTGAAATATAATAATAATTTTATTAATAAAAAACTCAACTCACTGCTTGGTTCTTTGATTTGCGCATATAATCAACAATGAGACTTTCGTCGCATGAAAAAAAAAAATCAAATGCCGGGGTGTTGGCAACCACGGTCGTTTTTATTTTTAGCACTTTAGTATCAATTTTTTTGTTTATTTATAATTTTTTATTAAATTTCTAATATTAAAAAAATTGGTTACGATTCCTCAACAATAAAATCAAGTCAATGCGCAACACTGTAAGGATACATGACAGCCGTTACTTTTCTTGTCCCTTTAATTTAACCCAATATTTTTATAACTTGGTCGGAATGGAATTTGATGGATTAGAATTACAATAGAGCAGACTTGAACAGAGTTCAATAATTAATTAACAATCCAATTCTCATGATCACAGAAATTAAGAGTTCATTTCTTCTTTAGAACGAAACTATTCTGTTACCAGTAAATAGGAATCGCGAGTAACAGTAACAGATAGAGACGGATAACTGAGCCCAATAACCCAATAAAGGCCTTAATACTCGGCCCAATATATAAAAGTCAGCCCATAAAGTTGTCACGAGGAGATTCGATTCGATGTATTTCAATATCAGAAGGGAAAAGAATTCTGGCATTTGCATTTCCAGGTGCAGCAGTAGAGGATGGGAACTCAATTGCAAGGTCTTTCTCTATTGCCTGAAGCGTGGCAGTTGGAAAAACCGCTCTCCACATGCCAAATAGATGCTTCATGCTTGATTGCAATTGCGGATCCACTTGCTTGTATGTCTTGCAAAACACCTGCTCAATAAAATTACAAGCGATGCAAACAACACAACTCAGTCTTTGAATCGTGTTGAGCAATTAATGAATTATTATTGTGACTTGTATATATATATATGCACCTCGGGAAGGCGCAGAGAGAAGTGTTTGATGTAATCTCCTCCAATGTTCTTTACAATGCTATCCACAAGGTACAGTGATGGCAGCTTCCGGTCTCCGGCTACCTTCATTTTATTTTCATTTCAACTCAGAGACAGATAGTAATAAATAGAAAAATAAATCCTGATTTGATTTATATACTGGTACGTGGTGGTAAGTCCAAATTGAGAGAAGAAAGATCATCGAAACCTGGAGTATATTGTCGCAAATGGTGGCAGCGATTGATTCGGCAGCATGATAGTTCTCCCCGGCGATAATTGTCAAATTGGTAATCATGGCCTTGGAATTGAAGGTGAGCTCAGCTAGACCTGCCATAAGCTCGCTATTATAATTCCCATTGCTATTTCCACTGGTACAAGAACTGGTACCAGAGTTCTCCATCTCCACAGCTCGCCTCCTCCAATTGGGGTTTTATTTTAGTTCAAAATTTCACTTCGCAACTCAGGATTTTAAACTGTAATGCGGAAGAGACAAAAAGTCTGAAAATTTTGTTCTCTCTGTCGAAAAACGAAAAATGAAAATATATATATATAGATGCAAAGAGGCTATTTATTACGTACTGAACTTATTTCACAACTTCTAAAGATAGTTTATACAAATTTAGATTCACGGTCTACATATATATAAATTTTCTGAAAATAGTGTTGTCATACATAGCATATACATTTTTACTAAAATCTGTTCTGTATAATTTAATTCTAACTGCTCCCTAATTTATATTGATTCGTGATTAATTTGAGTTTAGATTCAACAAATTTTTCTTTAAACTCAAATCTCTTTCTGATCTTCTTCATTCGAATATCTGTAATTATTTAGAATTAACTGCTGGACTTGCCTAATAAAGACTCAAATATATGTTCTGCCTACCTTAGAATATAATTAATTATATCCTTATAATTAGATATATAGGATCATAAAAGCTTTTTTTCGAACCAAGCAGGAAAAGCCGGCCAAACAATTAGATAGGAGCTTATTCAATTTTTTATTAAACTAAGCAACTTATTCATGGACTATTTAAAAGTTAATGTTCAATGAGACTCTTAATCTCATTGACATTTCAAGATTATATATTGATTAATAAATATCCAATATATATTTTTGTCCTATAATTTATTAAATATCTTCTAAAATAATTTAAATTAGCATGCATAACTATTGCTTCTAATAAGATGAATTCACCCAAATATAACTCCATATTCTTTTTTTAAACTTTCTTCGTTTTGGTATAATTTCCAAATAAATCTTATGTAGAATGCAAGGTCTCTAAAAAAGAAAAATTATTAAATCAATTCAAGTACGAATGCGAAAGCTAACAATTTAAATCAATATTCAAGATCTTTCTCTAGTAATTCATAATTAAAAAATAAAACAACATTAGCTCAAATCAAACATGAAAAATAAATAATGCAAGGGTTAGAGAAATTGACATGAGATATAACAGAGTTCGGTCTTTGAACTTGTAGAAACTGAATCATACTCCAAAATTGAGGCTTAAGTAGAATTAAAAAATTTCGACGTGGAAGCGCATATTACTCTACTAGACCTTAAACTACTTAGCAATCACACAATCTTAAACACATAAGATGTAACAAAAATGCTCAAGAATTGTAATAAAAGAGAAAGAGAGAGAGAACAAGAGTAAGAGTCAAGTGACACGCGATGTAGCGTGGTTCCACAATCCTTACCTACATCCACGAGACTCATGATTCCACACATGACCGAAATTAAACACTATACTAAAAGTGGTTTACAAAAGATTCCTCCACGGAACAAATAATTCAATCCTTGAATAAAAAAAACTCTTGCAACTCACAAAAAAACTTGCAAGGAATCACTAAAAGAGATTATCACTGGCTATCCTACACAAACTCAAGCGCTCACAATGGTTATAGTTAGGATGCTTAAACAGCATGATTTACGTGCTCTAAATTATTTGTAAATTTGAAGGATGATATCTTTGATCTTTTGAAAAGAAACATGGTTGTATATATAGACACAAGGCTTTCTCAGATCTTCAATTTGCCAACATATGCTCCATACAACACCTTTGTAACCCATTATAATACCTTTGGAGTTTTCCAAAAATATTCTTGATCTTCTCTGCAACTGACTTACGGATGCATGAAAGTGTTATAATGCCACGAGAAAACGTTATAATGCCTCTGAATGCGTTATAATTGTTGGTGCCATTTTTCGCTATCCCTATCTCCGTGAGAAGGAAGAAAAAGGCGATTTCGTGTGATGAACCGACCTTCTTCGAAAGAGAAAAATGTGGACATGTCACCCTCAAAGTGCGCATGCTTCGAAATTTGGGAGGCACAGACGTTTCAGGCTTTTAATGTCAACCAATGAGGTTCTGAAGTTCGATGGTTTTGATCAGACGCAAGTCCGTACCATTATTTACCCGAGGTGTTGTTTCCGTCCTCGACACCTATGATTAATAAGTAGTCGATACACAGTCAAACCTTGTAGTCTGGAGAGGGGTTCCTTAAGATATTACTAACTTATTTGAATGTTTTTAGTGATTTAATTTGTTTTGGAAATATTTGACTTTTATTATTTATTTGAAAATAAGGAGAGGGGATACCTAGTTTTTAAGGAATCATTTAATTTGCTCCTCTTTTTTATTTGAAATTAATGGAAAAAACATTTTATGGAGATAATTGTCGATTTCAAAAGACCAAGACTTCTATTGTTACACATGTACACATATTTCTATTTCGGAATTTATTTAAAATATACATATAGATATATACGTATCTATACAAGAATATTCATACAATAATATTAACCATATTTATTTTTTTTAGTAAATTACATACATTTTTTAATAGTACGTGGAGTTAAATGCATAAGCCATTTTATAAAAGATATCTATTTTTTTAATACAAATATAAGAAAATTTGTCTAATTTTACTAATATTACTATTATTATTATTATTATTTTGAATTTATAACTGATCATATTATTAAAATCTTGGAAATTTAAAGAAAATGAAGAAGGTATGGATTTATTTTAACGTTTGTGGTGGAAGAACATATTTTGTAAATATATATTTTTTTTAATTCTCGCAAATGAAAAATATTTAAATACACCACATTTTTGCACAGACACGCAAGGCCCATTGTTTTACTCACATGAGACAGGCTATCAAGAATTGTCAATTAAAATTAAATCTTTGTTTTGACTTCCAAGTTTAATATACATCCATACCATGACAAAATACTTACATAAAAATACACAGAAAATAATGTCTGAGTTTCAAACTTGCATACATTGTTTCAAACTATGAAAGAGTTTTACATATATAAAAAATATATGGAGATTACACAAAGAAAGATAACGCCAATTTGCACATTTGATACACAGCATTAATTACAAGGCATTGATGTGGATGGAGAATTGAGATAGCCTATATAATATACAAACAGCTGGTACAAGTTAACAGGTACAATGAGAGGTTTATGATTATGCCAGTATATATGCAAAGCTCCAAGAAGACAAAACTCAGAAACATGATATGATGCAGATAAGATGCAAATACAAAATCGAATGTAGGAAATACACGATTGTTCTAATATACAAAATCATGGTTTATTTCCAACAACCATTGTTGCTATTTTGCAACCCGCAGTAAGAACGGCATATATAGATATCGTTGGAAAAAATATCTCTGAAAATTTATGTCCTTTTTTCGAATAATTGAGAGACGATCATTCATCTCGTTTGAAGAACCAATAAAGGGTCCCCACACTTCACACTTGAATACTAGATTGAAGTATTTTTTTTTTTCTTTTTTTTCTTTTAGAGGACCGAATGGTGGTGAGTGGTCTTTCCCTAATATATTGTTAGATTTTTCTTTTAGAGACGACCAAATATGTCTTGCAAAATGTGTTTCGAACATTCATTAATTTGATATAGGTTGCAACTATTGTTATTTAAAAAAGTTCAGCCTCTTGAATACTTTAATCTGTACCATTTTCATATTACAAAAACAAAACAAAAAAAAAACTGGTGAATGCGTGATCCGCGTGTTTGATTAATTTGTTTATTGCAAATTTGCAATAATGCAGGTCACGACTCACGACAGAAGTTTAGGAGCGAGTAAATATTGGCAAGTGCACGTTACGGTTCATAATTAGTTTACTTATTTATTTATATTGCTACCCTACTTTATTATATATATATATATATATATATATATATATATATAGAAAGGCTAGGGTTCTCCATGGAGCACCAAACCGCTCGTGCTCCACTTTCGTTATATCCAATTTGAAAATTCCAACGACCGATTCGAACCGTTGAACATGATCTACATATTGAAATCTACTTGGAGATTGAATTTTATATTGTTTTGAATTTTTTTGCTATTTTTTAAAGAGGTAGAAAAGTTGCTAATCAAACGTTTTCTGGACCAACAAAAGTTGCAATTTTACCACCTCTCTAAAAAATAGCAAAAAAATTAAAAAAAATGTAAAATTCAATGTCCAAATAGATTTCAATATGTAGATCATGTTCAACGGTTCAGATTGGTCGTTGGAATTGTTAAATTGGAGATACGGTGTGGAGCATTAGGGGTTTGGTGCTCCATGGAGCACCCTAGCCTAACTCTCTCTCTCTCTCTATATATATATATGGAGCACCAAATCCCTAATGCTCCACACCGTATCTCTAATTTAAAAATTTCAACGACCGATTCGAACCGTTGAACATGATATATATATTGAAATCTTTTTGGAGATTGAATTTTATATATTTTTTTAATTTTTTTGTTATTTTTTAGAGAGGTAGAAAAATTGCAAATTTTGTTGTTCCAGAAATCGTTTGATTAATAACTTTTCCACTTCTTTAAAAAAATAGCAAAAATTTTAAAAAAAATGTAAAATTCAATCTCCAAGTAGATTTCAATATGTAGATCATGTTCAACGGTTCGGATCGATCGTTAAAATTTTCAAATTAGATATAACGGATGTGGAGCACCCTAGCCTTTCTCTCTCTCTCTCTCTCTCTCTATATATATATATATATATTTGGGGGATCCGTAGCCTCCTTTTCGTAGCCTCCTACAGCTTTTTTCATCAAAATTAATGAAAATGGTCGATCCAGACCGTTGAAAATATTTTTCATACTAATATAGACTTGAAGACGAAATTTTACATTTTTTTTTGAATTTCTTTACTATTTTATCGGACGGTTCGAAAATTGAATGCCTACAAGTCATTAGATAAATCTAATTTTCAACCTATCCGATAAAATAGCAAAAAAAAATCAAAAAAACAAAAAATTTGATCTCCAAGTCTATATTAGTATTAAGAATATTTTCAAAGGCCCGAATCGACCAATTTCATTAATTTTCATAAAGAAGCTACAGGAAGCTGAAAAAAGAGGTTCTGATCCCCTCTATCTATCTATCTATCTATCTATATATATATATATATATATATATGAAATATATATCAACAATTCGTCTATATCCTTCTCAACTGTTCATCAACAATTTAAGTTTTTGCTAGCTATCTCCTATTAACAAGCACCGATTGTAATGGCATCGGAGCCACTGATATTCTTCACTGGCTCGAAAACATTCGAAATAACCGACTATTCGATCGTGAAAGGCGTAGGCAAGAAGAACGGCATCCAGTCGGCTCCCTTCTCGGTGGGAGGCTACGACTGGGTGGTGCAGTTCTACCCGCAAGGGATCATCGACTCTGTCTCCGACTACGTATCGGTTTCCGTCAAGATACTGAATGCAACAAAGGATGTGAAAGCAATGTATTCCTTCCGTCTGCATGACTGGACCACCTCCAAATGGTCGACCACCACCCCGGCTTCCTCCGACCTACTCACTTTCGAACCATCAGGTGGCAACGCTGCTTGGGGCTACCACACCTACATCAAGCGCTCCCTCCTCGAGTCCTCGAACTATATCAAAGACGACACGATCGTCCTCAAGTGTACTCTCTGGGTGACACCGCCTCCACCGCTGCCAGCTCCGAAACAAGACACTAAACCTGATGGTACCGGCAATCAATGGAACCCAAGTCAGGCGGATTTTTCTTTTGATGCCAGCAAAGGCAATTAAGCCACGCATGCTGCTGTAATGCTGTATCTTTGAAATTCAATAAGGACCTTTTTGTTGGTTTGATTTTATTTACGTTCCAATTATTTTTATTAGCTTTATTGATAATATGGTTGGGTACGATGGAAACAATTTTATTAAAAGAAATCAATTTTATGAGGTGCAGCATTTGGTTACGAACATCAAATAATGTTTTATGAGGTGCAGCATTTGATTACGAACATCAAATAATGTTTTATGAGGTGCATCATTTAGTTCCAATTATGAGAGAAAAAAATCTTTTTATTATATTTTTATGTCTTTTTAGTGACAACATTCAATAAATAATTGCCCAAGGGGTTTCAGAAAATCACAACAATTCCGCTCAATAATCCAATAGATGCGTCAGCGTCAATACTGGCCCCATAAAAAATAGATGGTCTACAAGACTACAACTACAAAGTGGAAAATACAGCCCAAAACTAAGAAATCCTGGCCCAATTGGAACTTGATTATCGAGATTTGGGCCTGATGGGCTTGCGGTGGAGCTTGAACATTATGGGCTATATCATATTATTAGTGGGCACTTGCCTTCTTTTCTTTTCTTTTCTTTTATTTTAATTTTCTCTTCTCCCAAGCATTGAAAACGAAGAGACCAGAGAGCGGAGAGGAGAGAATTACACGACTAATTCACGATTCTTTTATGGCTCCATTCTTTCCTTGCAACGAAGTGTGAGTTTGTTGGAAGTAGCCGTTGAAGGGGTCGAATCTAAAAGGAGAAATAAAAACTCGGGCAAAGCGAGGAATGTTAAGAGGAGGCACTGACGAGGGGGTCCCATACTGAAAGGTGTGCCCGTTGATTAAAAGTTCGTCTGATTGGAACAAAATAAACCAATGGGGGCCCACCTTTCAGAATTAGTTAGAAACTGCTGTTATTATTCTTTTTTCTCCAGGCGATTCAGTACATCAACTGAACCGATTTGATACCATTTATTCTGTCATTTTCTTGTGTTATGTCTACTTTACTTCATTTTACGTTGCTATATAAATAGGAAGAGAGTTTTATGAGACTTTTATGGAGAATTGTTAATGAAAATGGATGCTTTTATTTGGCTCCAGTGATTGTTCTACCCGAATCAATTCCATTTCTTCAAATTCAGCTATTTTCTCAAATTGAATCTGCAATTGAGCTTAGACTTGTTGCAATTGTGGTATCAGAGCCTTCTCGGTCGCAGCTAGGACACCATTCTCAATTACGATGCCTGCTAACACTTATTACGGTTCACATGGCGATCTCAGGCCAGATCTAATATCTTTGGATGAACGCCTCAATCAATTAGCTTGTGACCAACAAACAATCATTCGATCCCAAGATGAACGCTTGTCTCAATTGATGACAATGATGGAGCTCATGCATTCTGATATCCAGAAGTTGGTTGTTGGCAAAGGTTCTGATGAAGGTCAATGTGGAGTTTCAGCTGGCTCTCATGCATTTTTGTTTTGTCATTAACGTTGTTTTGGTAGGAGATTATTTGAAAGACTCAATATGAAAGCTAGATTGCAGGGGAATTGTAATATTTTATACTGCTTGTACTTTCTTGAATTGTATCTTTTCCTCACCTGTTCAATCTTATACATCTTTAGTTTTATTTTATTTTTTTTTGTTTCTTTCTTTTTGAATGAAAATGTAGAAAACTTTTCAAGTGTTAAATGTAAAGAGAGCAGATAAAGAGACATGTCATCTGGGCCATGCAAAAAGAATTCAACAAATCGTATTGGGCCGACATTTGATAGTCTTATTTTAACAAACATGACGTTTTGCACTTTATTATATAATAACAAATCAAGAACTCGAAGGTATGAATATTGTCATGGAAAAAAAATACGCAGGAATAATTAATTTCTTTTTTTTTTTGCATAATATTGACAGCTTTTCTAACCGACAAAGGACTGATATGAAAAAATTCTGAAGAAAAATAAAAAAATCCAAAATAATACGAAACAGAGTATATATGGATCAAACACCAGAAACAGAGGGATTTGTAGTTTTAAAGTTGTGTAGTAAAAAGTTGAGTTTAATCTTTGAGTTCATTTTAATATATGTCACAACTCTCAGCACATAACCGATGGACATATATACATAACATAGGTAAAATGGTAAATTCCCCCACCATTCAATACAAACATCAGTCAATGACAATAACACACCATATTTAATATCTGGATGCAATGTTATTGTTATGTAGGCATGCAGCTAAGCCTTTGTTCCGAGCAGCGTTGCTCTAAGGTCCGCGGCGTCAACCTCACCAGCCTGTTTAGCAGGTCGGTAGTACCCGGTCACTGGATCCGGGACCCATGGGTCAGGGTCAGCACGCGCTGCCTTCGTGTTCTCTGCTTTGGGGCTTCGTCTGACCACCTCTGCGGCCGCTGGAGCTGCAAATCCCCTCCTGTGTGACAAAATTAAGAATCACAAGGCATGCATATCGAATCAACATTGAATTTCAAAGAACGTTGCACTTTCAGAAATATCCTTGGAAGAATGGATCATTTCAGAAATAAAAATGTGAGTCCGTAGGCATTAATAAGTTATATACCTTGTGGCAAGGAAAGAGATGCCATCAGAAAAGAGAATCTTCAAAACTGGAGCGGAGAAGACAGTGCGAGACATCGTCGGAAGTAATGAATTATGAATGGTAATGAGGAAATGAACTTTGGTTTGCTTAATTTCTGAGGATTTGATTTTGAGGTGAGAGAGATAGAAGCTAGGGAAGACAATTGACGAGCGAGTATTTAAAGAGGAGGAGGCAAACAGAAACAGGGTTTTGATTTTTGAATAGCATACGCCATACTGACACCATTACATTTACATTTGCATTTACACCTGACCTGGTCAAAAGGCAACCAAGTCAAAGTGTTCACTCTTTGTTTGGGACGCAACAGCCAACAGGAGCCGTTCGTTTTGGGGTCCCACTGTCAGATGCAAAAGCAAGAAGTTGCAAAGAATCTCGACAGCTCTCCAGTCGTAGCTTCTTGGAAATTCTATCGCAATTTCAGAAAGGAAGCAATCCAACATTGAGAAAAGTCTCCTTAATTAATTTCATACAAATGTCAAATGTCCCCTCTTATCCTTCTCCAATACTTGCATCATATCCATGTGCTCTAATTTCATTAATTGTATATTTATTTATGTAACATTTTGGTAAGTTTATTCAATAATAAAGTAAGTATTCTACTACGACTTTTTTTCATATCAAAATCAAATTGATCAAAGTGGTATTAGATAGAGCTCAAGTAATAAGGCATCATTCATTCATGTGATCGAGGTTCCATGGTAATTTATCTTTAAAATTATAGTGATCCTTATCTCTCGAATTGTATTTCCTGGAGAGATTTTTCACTCTTTAAAGACGAGAGATTTATCTGAATCGTCAAATTAAAAATCAACGCTCGATCGTTAATAATATAATTAAAAATTTTTAATATTATCAATCAAATCATTATTTTTTAATCCAACGACTCAGTTTAAAAAATCTCCAGATGATTTCGCTCCCTTATCCCTCAAACGAAAACAAAGGAGCACTCTCCTTTTGAAATTTCCTTTTGTGGGTCTGGTCAAGTCATGTTCTAGATCTGCAGATAAGCAGATTCTAATTTAATGGTTAGTTGTTGTCTTTTTGGGAATGGTATCTTGTTCTGCGCGGGATTATGTAGTGCAGCATCAGAATTGTTCGATTTTCAATGATTTGCATCAAGATTCGTGTCAAATATAAAGGTTATTCTGATTTTCATCTCTGATGGTTAATCAGGACCGTCCATCTGCTGTAATGCGGTACTGCGCCACAGCAGATTCGGATCCTGTGGTGCGGGCAGCGGGTCCCACCATCAGAGACAAAAACTAAGGCGGAAGCTGTGTTTGGAAAGATGCGGTCTCATTATTATTCTGATTGCTTCAGTGCGTGTACTACAAACAGCTATATGCATGTTAAAATCAGAAATATCAAGTGTACCACCGGATCAACGTTTCAATATTACAGGAGCATTTTATGTTTGAAATTTTTAGAGTTTTTAATCTGTTGTGATAGTTTTTAAATGTGTTTCAGAGATGTAGATGAGTTTCTTATTTAATAATTTTGCTACAGAATTTCTTATTTAACAATTGTGATTTAGAGTTTATAAACTCTGACGTGACTTAATAATTGACTAAAATTGATCGGTCTTCCATAACACTGGTAGTATTTATTAATGTAGCAATTAAGAAACTCTAATTTTTTGTTTCAGAAATATAGATTTTGAAAACTAAAGAAATATTAAATTTCTAAAATTGGTGTGACAATTATTTATGAACTTAAAAAAATTTAATGATGAAGATGTTCTAATAATAAAAATAAAAATAACATAAAATCGAATTCGCGTTGCTACCATTATTTCGATGACACAGCGATGTCATTGATTAATCTAATTCGCTGCTTTAATTTAAACGATTGTAATTTAGTTAAGAAGTTTCATTATTATGTGAATCTCAACATATTGTCATGGAAGTTATGACACTGCCATGCCATGGAAGTTATGACAGTGGATCTGGGATACAATTTCCGCATAAAACCCACGAAAACAACAAAAGAAGAATCTTTCAATGGAGGAGGAAAAAGCTAACATACAATACGAAACAATGATTGAGAATCGGAGACGGATTAGATTAGATTAGATTAGATTAATTTAGATTAGATTAGATTAGATTAGATTAATTAATCGCCGCCGCATCTCATCTCATCTCATATTGTCATTTGCGGACATGCATTGACTCGCCTCTTTCACAAATGGGACACTAAAAAATATCTAAAAGAACAAATCATTGTGATGCATACAAAACAATACAATATAATTATTGCTTGATTCGTTGTAAATTCTGAATTTGCTTCTTCGCAATTCACATTCATGGATAAGCATTTGACACCTCAAATTGGAGCCTTTTTTGTCTTTTATTATGTTATGGTGCTATCATTAATTACAATAAATAAATGTAAAATAAAATAAGCCTGTTCCGTCAATCAAATTACCCAAATTACATGCCAATGCCTGTATGTAATAGGAGTGGGACCCACCAGTCAGTGATAGAAAAGAAGAAAGGAGAGCCGTGTCTCATGAACATGAACATGGTGGCAAGCACCAACTATTTATTTTTCCTCTTACGTTAAGAAAATAATAATAAAGAAACAATCAAACATTTGCAAATAGAGATAAAAGATTACATTACATTACACTATTATTATTGTAAATATTTTAGCGTACTCGTATAAAATACCTCTCGCATACTCTAATACTATTATTGTGCCTATTGAATACGTCATGTGACGTGTTAGAGAAGTTACGTATCGGAAACTGGCGTTGTCGATTATTTTATTCACTCCGAATGACAAAATCGATCTCTGATACATCACGATACTCCACATCACAATCATGTCTTGTAAAATAACTGATAATTTTTTGTCATATCGCTGAAAAATGAGCGAAAAATGAACCATGAAGATAATACGAATCCAAGACAAGTCAGTGTGCATCAAGACAACTTACTAGTATATAATCATCTCTCTTGTATATAATAATAACTTTTGTTAAATATATTTACTCATTTATTCTTTTTAATTCTAATTTATTAAATTAAATTTTTTTATTCAAATTTAATGTATGTAGCCGCATCCGTTTCGGACCCAGATCTTCTATCGCGCAACACCAATTCAACTGTCTGGATCTCTTGTGCTTGACTGCCCACTATAAACTACAAGGGAATTGAATTTTATAAAGTTTAAGTTGAACGAATCTTAATACAAACAAAGAGTCCGCGCTGCACGTGCCGCGTGATGGGTGACTTGATTACGTATTTTAATATCCGTATCATATCGTATCGTATCGTATCGTATCGAATACGATTTCCGAGCCCACAATCGTACAACATAGAATTACCTGCATCGTGTCTGGAGCCTTACAAGCAGCTAAGCTGTAGGCTGCTCAGCTTCTGGATTCGGTCAGGATTCCTACGGGAAAAGAAAATAGTCACATGTTTATTTATTGCAATTTGTGGACGCCTTTTCCTTTCCAAAAGGCCCCAATCAAAATGTCTTCACCTTTCATATATATATAATATATTCCATGCCTTTTCCTTTTTTATATATTATTATTATTATTATTATTGGAATTTTGTCCGATATAATTGGGGTCCCCAGGATAAGCATCTCCAACATTTTATGTCTGGGAATTATTTATTTTCCTATCATCCCTCCATTTAATCATTTTGGTGCCTGCTTTAAAGGAATATCTTGCATTCTTCTATCCATTCATTTTCTTTCTTCATAAACAATGCCTTGTTCATGTTTTCTACTGCAAAAGTAATTTTAGTAATTCTTCTTCAATCATTTTCAACTCATCTCAAATATTCACGTGCATTTGAATTTAAATATGCGAGATATATACTTCCAATATTTTAAAATATTAATTTGGAAAATACTTATTATTTTTTCAGATGTATTTCACCTAACGTAACGCTTACACACTTGCATTTTACAATTAATTTTGAGGATAAGAATGGATTCCGTGTCAAGCATTAATTTATGGTTGTATCTGAAGAAAAATATATGATCAGATTTATGCAATTGGTATAAAAATACGTGGTACATATGCAAAGAATACATATTCAAAATTTCAAATACTTGCCCCATTTGATTTGTCCTCTGGTTTTTGTCAACTTGGTGCAAATAAATATGTTTTTTTTTTCTCTTTGATGATCTCCATTTCTCAAGCGTTTTCAGTCTAAATAATATTATTTCTTCTATAAAATTAATATTATTCCTACCTTTTCGTTTAACGCGAAATCAATTGTTTAACAGATTCTTTCTTCAAGAAAATGATTATTATCAAATTTTAAAATTTGAGCTGCCATGCTAATTCAAATATTAATTTATTTATCATTACATAAACCATCAAGTTGTCTTCTTCTTCCTAACCTATCATAACACGCTTTCCAATCTTTAATTAATATTAAATAAAAATAGAATAAATATTTAAAGCTAACCTAGTTGACAATAATGACGATGAATGTCAAATTACAAATATGTTATTTTCATTTACAATTAGTAGATTTGTTTCGTAATCCCGTAGCTTTGAGGATAATATTTATTTATGAAGTGCCCCCTAGGGGGGCAGGCGTCGCCTCTGTAATTATTTTTTTCAATATAATCTTATATATAGCAAGGTTATTGTATTTTATAAATCACGTGTTTTGTGATTTTGTATCATTGAATTTTAAATTATTTGTAACAAGAATAAATTTGACAAAGAAATCTAATGGTTCAAAATCACAAAGCATGCGATTTGCAAAGTACAATAATTTTGTCCTTATACGATTTTTCAATTTTTTTTTAAAAATAACTATGTATATATAAAAATGTATCCGAAAAAAGTATATATCTTGTTCCTCTCTGACGAAAATCTTGAATCCGCTCTAGTGCCGTTGACATGGTCTCTAGTTATTTACATTTCCTCACAATTTAAATAACTAGAGTCAGTATCAGACACTTTAAAATCTGACAATCATGAATGTAATTTTAAGTTTTAAATTTTTTATGAAGATTGATAAGATTAGAGAACTGCTCCGTTCCAAATCAGGTGTTCATATATATATTTTTTGTTTCAAATTGCTCAACAATAATTACACAAATCCTTTAACAAACGCAACAACAGTCTATAGACACCATAGATAATTAGTGATCTTTTTCTTTTTTTCTTTTTTGTTTAAACATCCGTCGTCAAAATTGTAAAACAGAATTGTCCTTGCAAAGTTTATCTTAATTTTATAACTGAAAAAGAACTAAGATTAATATATTCAGTAAATGTATTTATCCATAAAATATATTGATACACGTCTATTTTCTTGTTTGGCTGAAAATGATTGATTGTGCATTTGTGCTACCACCACCATGGTCCATGTGCAACTGCGTTTCAATTTTAACACGGAAAGCAAGAGACAACTTATTCTTTCTTTCTTTTTTTCTTTTTTGACACTTGCCCACATTGTAAAAGTAAAAGTCGGTGATAATTACTGAAGTTATTCACGCACTGACGCATCTCCTTATTTGCAGACTTTAATGATTTTTATTTTGTTACTAGTTACTTATTTTTTATAATATTTTTTTTAACTCCATCTATATTGTTTCAATATAGTTGGTTTCAAATTCGAAAGAGTAAGATTAATTCAGAAAACATATATTTTCTCAAGTCTCAACGACAGACAGCAAAAGTTATTTATATGCTATCTGGGTTGGGTATATATGCTTTTTGATTGAAACACATGTATACATATATATACAATGGCGTAGTCAGGAATTCATATTAGGTGGATCCATAAATTTCAGTGGTGTCAGTTAATTTGTTTTATCAGTTCTTTATCATAGTACGTAAAAGTACATTATATGAATTATACGAGAAGCTTCAATGTTTTTCATAAATTCACTTCGCTAAGCTAAACTGACCCCAATGAAATCCATGTGATCCACTCCTGATCATGGAACACACTAATTATTCTTCAGATCAATCAAGGTTAAGACAATTCTGATTTGAATACGTTTAATTGTATTCCCTTTATATTCGCCTTAATTTGATTCAATAAGAAAAAAAGAAAAAAAGAACAGAAACAATGAGTGATCTGGCATGCTGAAGTTGGGGTGCAGTGCCAAGGCCACTAAAATAAAGAAAAAATGGTTAGAGTTGGTCATTTTCCATCCATTTTTCTTCCGCATAAAAAATGGTTCAAAGGACTTGGAGAATAAAAAAAATTACAGGTATCTAAAAAGTGGTGAGTATATTTTTATCAAAAAGAATTTGTAGCTGGACAAATTACACAAACTGTGAGCATTGAGCAATCAGCAGCGAGAATTCAGAGAAGAGATTACCAGACCAGACTGAGAGCAGCGAGTGGAGAGTCGCGTCAGAGGCTCGCAGGGTCGTTGGACGTGTCGAGATCCGTGGAGAGTTGGAGAGCAGCGAGCAGTTTGGAGAGGCGACGAGAACTGTGCAAGAACTGGTACTGTGCGGTGGGCTGACGGTTGTGCCAGAGTCAAAGACGACAGAGATGAGGGGGGCTGACGGCTGTGCGAGCGCAGGTGGAGTCGCGAGAGAGAGCGCAGGTGGAGTCGCGAAGTCGGCGAGTGGCGACGCCCGAGATCTGTCGCCTGTTGAGGTGCAGTCGTGCAGAGAGAAAGGGAAATTTTGAGATGGGTCCCTGATGTTTTGAGATATTTTGAGATAGATCCTTGTATTTTTTATTATTTACAAATCAGTCCTACTGTAAGAGATCTCAACTTTTCAGGTGGGTCCATGGACCCACCAAAATTACCGTAGCTCCGCCCCTGTATATATATATATACATATATATATAGAATTTGGATACGGTGATATGCATAGTTAGTGAGCATTCGTGGTATGCATTTTTTTAGTCGAATTGTTTTAATCAACATCAATTTAAGTTGTCCAATAAATTCTTCATATTGCTTTAATCAACACCAGTTTTTTAAAAATAGTTCTGAAGAAGTCCTTTTTTTTAATATTAAACAGGACTGCTTTTAAAAAATATTTAAAAATAGCTAGAAATCTCTAAAAATCACGAAATTTGATTTCCTACTAGATTTCAATATAAAAAATTTATTGAACAACTTAAATTGGTATTGATTAAAGCAATCAAGCGAAGAAAAAAATGCATAACACGAATGCTCACTAACTATGCATATCACCATAGCCAGATTTTATATATATATATATAATCATGTTGGCTAAAGAATATATATGGATAGAGGAGCCGACTGAACTATGTTGATAAGGTCCGTTGACAGTTGACACAGAATAAAGAAAATGTTAGGTATTTGTTTCCTCATTAAAATATGTAGATCTTGCTTCGGCCATTTGGGGGAATCCATAAAGTCGTAAACAGATTTTTGTTTTTTTTATTCCAGAAGAATCTTTATGATAATGCTTTTTAAAGATTGCTTCATTCAGGTATTTGCTGTTTCCGTAGAAAATGGCAAGGCATCTTTTGTCTCATCTGTCTTTTGAGCATAGATGATTATTTTTTTCAACGAGAGATAAGAGACCATTAGTTTAGTTGCATTCATCTGACAAAACAATTCAAATCTAAAACCGTTTTTCTTCTTTAAGCAAGTGAAATTATTTTCTCATTTTATATTCGAGCTTAACAAGGTCCACTATCCTGAATAAAAATAATAATAAAGTGAATAAAATGAAATTAATTAATCAATAAATTCCATGCAGACCCTGCTTTTAATGGTACTATAAAATACTAAGAAAAGCAAGCACCTTAAATTTAGAACCAAAATTAATATATAAACAAGACCGAGACCATGAAATGGGTTATAAGAATGTGCCAGATTTGTGCAGTTTTTTCTGGTGGATGAGATTTTTCAGTGATACAATGGAAGTGCAACACAAGATGCAGTACAAGTCTTATTTCATGCATCAATGTTAGAATTATAGATTGGAGATATTGTTAGATGCAAATTATGTAGATGATTATCATGTAATTGAGGATAGGAGAGATAGAAGATAATAGAGGTTGTACAATGTGGGAGATTGTTAGGATGCTAGTTTATTCAAGTCTATAAATAGACTCTTGTATTTGTAATCAATACACAAAATCGATATAATTCATTTCTCTCTTCTTTACAATTCTATTATGATATCAAAACTGAAGCACTGAAATTAGACTTGCGCCTATTTCAGAAACTATGCAGCTATTCCCATTTTATTCCAGTCTATACCAAGAATAAACTTCTATATTCTTTTCTATTCTCAGATTTACTCTTATTCCAAGAATAAACCTCTTTACAGATCCCTATTCCACCTTTCCTCTCCTTTCTTCTCTGAGACGAGAATCAAGAAAATCAAAGACCAATCAATTTCCTACTATCAAGATCAGTTCAAGACAGTTCAGAAAAAAACAAGAAGACTGAAAATCAAGACCACATCGTTGATCTTCTTCTCTGCTCCTTTGGCCTAACCTACTCGATAACTCCTGTCTCTAAAAAGACTTCTTCTTGCTCAGCTCCTGCCATCCGACACAAGTTTCCATTGGTCTTTGTCAGTATCAGTCTCCAACTTTCAGATCAACACCGATCAAGTTGTCTCCTCGACCTGTCAGCTCAGATCACTGCCATCATCGCCACTGAGCAAACACAGCTCCGCAGGATCCGCGCCTCTTAGATTTTGTCTCCACTCCAGTAACTTTCCCAGTGGAGGAAGAACATAATGATCGACCACTACAAGGTGGCAAACAATTGAACTCTGATCCGACAGCCTTCAATGCTTCACAAATACCTCACTGAGCAACCACTGAGCAACACCTCACGACGCAAAGCTCCATAGCCAACGTCAACACCGCGCAATCGTCGTTGATCACCTGAACAGTCGCCGTCAACCAGCGGAGCTTCTCTCGAATCAGATCTGGATGGTCTCCAACTGTCAGATTCGCACTGTCACTGTACTCAGCAATGTCGAAGCTTTGTACGCATTCTTGTTCCCAGCACCGCATCAGAAGCTGAGCCACCACATTACGTCGTCACCGCCTTCGCACCACCAGATTGTGCCACCGATCCCAACCTCGCCTGTCTGCTCAGATCCGCCAGATGTCGCGCCTTTTCTTCTTATGCTGATAAATCGTGTCGGCTCCTCGACCCATGTGGATATCATGTGCTGCTTCCGTGGAGTTCCCGCTTGGGTCTGCGTCTTTGATCGAAACCCTAGCTATGTCACCTGGGTCGGGTCGTCTGGTGGTAAGGATGAGGGGCTGCTCGATCGTGTGAAGAGCGCAGTTGCAACTGAAAATGTAGTGGGTCCGCTCCAACCCGATAAGATTTTGTATGTGTTTGCACATGGATTAAAAGAAGAGGTCAGAAACAAATTATTGCATGAATTGGGTGCTGTTGAGAGTGATTTTGCAGAAAGTACCGATACTGGATTATTCCACACGCCTCACATTCAACCAATTTTTTTTTCAAACACACCTTCGATTCAATTCTAAATTACAATTGAAGCCAAATCAACATGAACTCCATTCTTCTTCTTTTCAATACCATCATTTGAGACAAGAGAGCCAAGAGCCTATTGAAATTATGTACAAAGTCAATAAGTCAAAAGAACCATTGAGCTAATGAGTCAAAGAACTATTGATCCAAAGGGCCAATGAGTCCAAAGAGTCATTGAGCCAAAAGAACCAATGAGCAAATGCGCAAATGAGCCAAAGAGCCATAGAGCAAAAGAATCAATGAGCCAAAAGAGCTATTGAGAATATTTTCTTTTATTTTCTTCTCTTTTTGTTCAAGAAGACTCCAACGAGCTTCTATGAACACATCTTGAGCCAAAAGAGCTCATTCTCTCCTTTCTTCATGGAGACTCAACAAATAATTGGCGATTCAAGATTGTGCTATCAAGGCATTTGCAAGGCAAGCTCAACATGCGTATCGCACGATGAGCTTGAGGGGAGATGTTAGAATTATAGGTTGGAGATATTGTTATATGCAAATTATGTAGATGATTATCATGTAATTGAGGATAGGAGAGGTAGGAGATAATAGAGGTTGTACAATGTGAGAGATGGTTAGAATACTAGTTTATTCAAGTCTATTTAAGACTCTTGTATTTGTAAACAATACCATCCTCATTTGAGGACAACTGGTGGGTCTTACAGCGAACAAACTCCAGCGGTGGCCTTTGCTTATTCATTTATATCATTTTTCTCTTCTTTACAAGTCTTATTTCATGCATCAACCTTAATAGACAAAACCATAAAGGCATAAACAATTAATAATATATATTTTTAAAAGATTTATTCTTACAAGAGATAGTCCATTAGTCCTAGAGTTGCTCTCGCGGAAAGATAATTGCATGGCTTGGAAAATTCACCGTACAATTTAGTCCACGTCATCAGCCTACTATATATATAATTGGTGCCCATTGTATCGGCCCAAAAAAGTACACCTCCCCTGAAAAAAAAACATAACAGAAAAACGTGATATCAATTATTTATGTCAAACTAAACCATGAAGCAGAAAAAGGTCACATGAAGGTAAGGAGTAAAGTAGTAAACATAAAATAAACAGGCATTTAATGCATTTTTTGTCCTCAGTACAGAATATTGGATTTTTCTGTTATGCCTTTTAGGACCATAATAAAAGTAAAGCATCAGTAGTGTAGTGATAAATGAGGAGAATTTTTCGCACTGTGCTCGACAAATGTGAGGAATAAGAAAGCTAACCGAATATAATATGATTCGTCTAGATAGTTAGAATGTAGAATTCTTAAAAGATAAGTTACGGGAGTTAGTTGATACTGCGATTAGAAGACGTGTAAATATCTTATGCGTTCAAGAGACTAAATGGACGATCCAGAAGGCGAAGGAGATGGAAAATACTGATTTTAAGCTATGGTACACAAGAACAAAACGAACCCGAAATGGAATATACGTCTTAATTAATCAGTCTCAAGAACAGAGTTGTCGACGTTAGGAGACAAGAAGATCGACTCATCCTAGTCAAGTTGGTCGTTGGTGAATTAGTTTTAAACGTCGTTAGTATGTATGCTCCACAAATAGATTTGTGCGAGAACGTCAAGAAGCAATTTTGAAAAGATCTAGAAGATGTGCTTACAGGTTTGCCTAGCGATGAGAAGCCTTTTATAAAGGGAGACTTCAACGGTCATGTTGGTACAACTATTGGTGGGTGAAGGAGTACACTGGACATTTGAATATGGTGATAGAAATCAAGAAGAAGAAAACATCTTGAACTTTGGTGTAGTATATGACCTCATGATAGCTAACACCTTCTTTAGATAAAGACAATTTCATTTAGTTACCTTCAGCAGTGGTCAACACTCGAGCCAGATCCATTTTGTTCTTACTAGGAGAGAGGACAAACGAGCTTGCATAGATTGTAAGGTTATACTCAGAGAGTGTGTCGTCCAACAACACAAGATTGTGGTCTCGAATTTTCGCTTTCGAATACACGCTCGACAAGACAAAGACGTCAAAATATCGATGACGAGATGGTGGAAACTCAAAGGAGATGCCCAACAGGTTTTTAAGGACAAGATGATCAAAGAAGTAACCTTTAGCGAAGACACTTACGATGCTAATAACATGTGGAAGAAGATGATAACTCGCATTCGAAAGGTAGCTAGAGAGGCATTTGGAGTGACTAAGAGAAATAAACGTGAACCTAAAAACACTTGGTGGTGGAACGAGAACGTGCAAAAAACTATCAAGGAGAAAAAAAAACTGCTACAAGTGTTTACATCATGATAAGAGTGAAGACAATATACAAAAGTATAAAACGACTAAAAAGAATGCAAATAAAGCTGTGAGCGAAGCAAGAGGTCGAGCTTATGAGGATTTATATCATAAGCTAGATACGAATGAAGACAAAAATGACGTCTATAAGATTGTCAAACTCCGCGATAGAAATGCGGGAGATTTCAGCCAAGTCAAATGCATCAAAGATAAGACAAATAGACTTTTGGTAAAGAGACGAGATCAAGAACAGATGGAGAGAATACTTCGACGAGTTGTTCAATGGAGAGAACGAAAGCACTATGGTTGAGCTAGATGACTCTTTTGACGACACCAACAGGCGATTTGTTCAACGAATTCAAGAGACAAAGGTGAAGAAGGCTTTAAAAAGAATGAAAGTAAGTAAAGTTTTAGGGCCTGATAACATCCCGATCGAGGTATGGACATGCCTTAGAGACATAGGTGTAGTCTGGCTAACTAAGTTGTTCAACAACATCTTTCGGTCAAACAAAATGTCGAACGAGTGGAGCAAAAGTATATTAGTACCTATCTTCAAGAATAAATGAGATATTCAAAGTTGTACGAATTATAAAAGAATCAAGCTTATGAGCTATACAATGAAGTTTTGGGATAGAGTAATTGAGCATCGTTTAAGAAATATGACAAACGTTACGAAAAATCAATTTGGTTTTATGTCTGAACGATCGACTATGGAGGCGATTTTCTTAACAAGACAACTGATGGAGAAATATAGAGAGCAGAAGAAGGATTTACATATGATATTCATCGATTTGGAGAAAACGTACGACAAAGTATCGAGAAAGGTCACGTGATTGACACTTGAAAAGAAAAAAGTTCCAACAAAGTACGTTAATATTATCAAGGATATGTATGATAACGTTGTGACTAGAGTTAGAACATGTAACGGCAAGACTGATGACTTTCTCATTAATATAAAATTACATCAAGGATCAGTCTTTAGTCCTTACATTTTTGCCTTAGTGATTGATGAAATCACGAAAGATATACAAAGCGATATCCTTTGATGCATGCTCTTTGCTGACGATATGGTCCTAATTGACGAAAGTAAGATGAATAAGTAGAAATTTAAAGTTGTGAAGGAAAACTTTATAATAAAAAGATTTTAATTTTAATAGGACTAAGACATAATATATCAAGTACGAGTTTAGCGGTGTTGTAAGTACCAGTCCTCTTATCCTGAAGCATAGATGGAAACGTACCAGTCCTCTTATCCTGAGGAGTTATAGCATCTCTCAGGAAAACTCTGGCGGTATTGTGCGCCAGTTGCTGCAGCAACACCAAATCCTACCAGATCACCCAGTCTAGGAACATACAACAAAAGTCAACAATCAAACTTTATTTGGGAAATTTCTCATTATTTGCAACAATAATGTCTTTCATAGAATGAAAAGAATCACAACTCCACGTCACAATTTAATGTGTTTGAACTATGTATTCTCCGTTTAATGAAGTAAAAAAAAAGTTCTGTATTGCAAGAGTAAGTCATGGTACAACTAATTGCAAGAAGTAAAAAAGGCTATACAAGAGACCCAAGCTTCCATTTATCAAAGTTTCCAACAATTGACGCCCAATCTACTAATAAGAAAAAGAGGCCTTGCCTAAAAAAATGTGCTCCAGCTATGCGATCTTGCGAAGCAGTTTTTTGGCCAATCAAGTTCAAGTCTATTGTAGAAGTATTTGTGGCAAGTACACAATTTGAGTTGCAGTATTTCTCTAACTCACAAAATATCTGTTGCTTTACTGAAACATCCTCTATAACTGCCTGTCATAGTCAAATATTAAGAAGAAATGCATTAGGCTGCAAAAATTTAGCCATCGAACAGATGCAGAACTTCCCTTTCATAAATGCTCGTGCACCTTGATCATGGTAGTTCATACCTTGGTTGGCAGTCGAAATTTGTTTGATATTTTTTTTTTTTTGAAACAAGCGTGAGCGTCTGCCACTTTCATTTTCACAGAAAAAAGAAGTTACAAAAAACTGAAAAACACACCAATACACGAATTATATTCTCATGCACACTATCTAAAAACCCTATTCTAATTTAATCAAAATATACCATCTATCAGCCACTAATCATCTATCTAATCCTCAAGATTAAAACTCAAAATTAAAGCATAAGCAGACCCTATCGTACCCCTAGTCCTAACCCCCTGACTACATAGCATTCTACCCCGTACCAGTCCACTGCATCCATCTATGCCCTCACCCCAACTCGAACTGGTACACCGCACAACTGGTATCTCTTCTGTACCCATCGCACACCAGTCAACTGGTAATCTCCTCTGTGACTGGATCCATACCAGTCAACTGGTAATTCCTTTTGCCCACTGGTACATAGAAATTCATCTGTTTGCAAACCAGCCAGCTGCAGTATCTTGATATCAACCTCTTCACTGGAGCATCTCCCTATTGGAGCTCGGATCAACTCTCCCCTCTCTGTTGATTACACATTGCAGCATAGCTGACTCTATGATTTCAAGCTTCACAGTCTACACATTCGCTCCTCCCCTGACATCGCCTACAACTCCTGAAGTCGGTTTGTTCTCACCCAGTCGCCGTTGCGTCTCCCTCTCATCTCATCTCCAATGTCAGAGCATTACAAGCACTGTCGATGCCTTGCCTCTATCGTGAGCAAGGCACGAGTAACCTTTCCCCTCGATCGGTTCTGGATGACAGGATTAGCCCGACGACGTGTTCAGTGAGACCTGCCGAGCTCAAGCACCTTGGCATCAGTCTGACAGATCTATCTCTGTGTCGTTAATCCAATACCCCCTACCACCGTCCTTTGCTCATTTTCTGAACTCCGTCCACCTTCACCTCGATCTGAGCTTTCTTTCCTCTCATCGTCAACAGATCTGCTAGGAGCTTCCCCCTTCTCGTCGCCTGCCTATATCTTGAGCGAAGCGCGAGCTGCATCTCAGCAAACCTGAGAATCAGATTAGAAATCGAGTCCATTCGAAGTCTCTGGTAGATCGGGGTGCAGAAGCAGCGCATCAGTCGGTCGCTCAGGGACACTAGCCACCTCTCTCTGCGATCAATCATCTAGATCTTCCTCGGAGGCATCCTTTCCTCGATCTAGTCGATCGTCGATCTCAGATCTGTCCATCGCAACCACGACGGCTGTATCACCTCTATTCTTTGGACCAGGGGGACAGGAAAGGAGAAGAGGAGGAAGGAAAGAAGAAGAGAAGGAAGCGGGGAAGAAGAGGGAGGAGAGTGGCGGCAGGGGGAGGTCGGAGGTGACCTCCCCTGTCGGAGGAGAATCGCCTTCTTTTCGCTCTTCTTTTCGCTCTTTTTTTTTGTTCCAAAATTGATTTCTGTTAATTAGCCAACTAATAGAGACTCGAAATTTGTTTGATATAGTTTTACCTTCTTTCTATTATGCATACATCTACTTTAGAGGAACTGTACAAACTCATGGTCTCTGATTCTCAAACTAAATTAACATGTACCAATTAAGCAAATGAACTTCAATGTAAATTAATAACGCTAGCGAATATTGTACAAATGATATCATTTATCAACAGAAAATAGGACAGCGATATACAAAGATTGAATAATGTACAAAAAATGATAAAATGGCATATAACAAAAAGAACAGGTATGCTAATTCTGAGGTGCCTTTTGGTGATTGATAAAAGCTAGAAATCATTCTGGAATCAATGTAGGAAGAAGGTTTCTCACCTCTGACTCTGGCAATGCCAGCCTGCCAGAATTTCTCATTTATCTCCTTCAATATCACAGATATATTATTTAACAAAAATGCAGTAGCAATACCGGACCCCATCAAGCCATCTCCCACAATAGCTACCTCTTTAATCTTCCGTGGCACCAAAACCAATATCAGTTATACCAGGTACCCGTCACAATTTATCAAAATTTGTAAATAACTGTTGAGATTTATGACATTTTGTATTAGTTTTTAGTACGTTTCAGGTTTTAGATCTTTTGTAGGGTCTTTAGTGTAATAGTGTCATTATGAGTACTTTGAGGGACTAAAGTGCAAAAGAGTCTGTAACTCTATATATACCCAGCTGGGGTCATTAATGAAATATCCTTTTTTTGCTACATTTTCTACTTGATATCAGAGCCAAAATACTGTTTTAGGGTTAGCTATCAGCCACCACAGCCCCTCCTGTAAATAGTTAATAATAAAAAAATAAAAAAATAAAAATCAAACAGATCTAGGCGTCGCCAGAGTCTTGCGGTCGTGCCAGCCTAGGCGCCGCCGGATCGTCGCCAGCCTAGACGACGTCAGATCAACTCGTCGCCAGATCAAAGCGCCGCCAGTTCGAGGGATAGTGTAATAGTGTCATTATGAGTACTTTGAGGGATCAAAGTGCAAAAGAGTCTGTAACTCTATGTATACCCAGCTGGGGTCATTAATGAAATATCCTTTTTTTGCTACATTTTCTACTATAACAGTAAATCTATTATGAAAGCACTGCAAGGACTTTACCTTTGAAGTAGCACGTTGAGCAAAAAAGACATGAACTAAACTTTTACTTGTTTGCGAGGCTTGTAGTTCTTTTGCACATTTCCCTTCTTGGAAATATAAAAGAAAGTTAAAATCACTGAGGAACGAAGGAAAACATGTGTTCTATTAAGCATGGATTGAGACACCTAATGAGCCTCAAATGGTTAAACAATAATATGTCCAGGAAAAAGTTAGTATTCCCACATTTATTTTCTCAGGACAAATATTTTTCACAGGTCTAATTACTATTAAGGCCTCGATTAAGGCTGAAAGCCTGAAACTATTCTTGATTGCACAATTTGAGGCTCGATTCAATTTTCAATAGGATGTCAGCATATCACAGCCAATGAAACAAAAGAGAGAAATCAGGCACACTGACACCACTACTGTTACCTAATAACTGTCAAAGTGAGGTCCCATAATAGAATGCACTGGTACCAACATGGTGTTGTTATTGCATAAAAGTACCTTGATAAGTCCCGCTTGAGTTCCTGAAACAATACCCTTTTCTATGACATCAATACACACCAATGGGTGCTTGATATTAGGAGCTTGCTTTTGTGCCTGGGCCCTTGCAAAATTGAGAATTTCTTGGGAGTCCTCAGAGGCTGGTAATTTATTGGTTTTATAAATAGTTTTGACTCATGGTCTTCTACCATCAGCAATTTTAAGAGCCCACAAACGAGCAGCAGAGATTAGATCTGTAGGTGTAGCATTTGCATTGATCAAGCCGAGAGAATATGCTTCTTTTCCCTTAATTGACTTTGAGAGCTGCAGTAATTAATATAATTAACTAAGAGTAACAATGAAGATGATGACAACGATGTATTAATAACTATGTTAGTGTACTTATTTTTTTATATTTCTGTTATAATTCCTCAATCTTTTTCTTAGTTAAGGCAAGATCTTTCCCCAATTCCACAACTTGAGCTATTTCAGAGCTGAATTATATTTTCTTTTTTTCCAATTGAAGGATGCCATACTGATTAAAGTTATGTAGGGTTACAACAACAAAGCCTTTAGTCCCAAACGCACGTAGAGTTACAAAACAAAATAATTTACTTACTATCATCATTTCAAGAGATTTTGGAAGACCAATGAGAGAGGAAGCCTTTGTGTACTTACAATAGATTATTTTTTTAAAAGAAAAAGAAGATGAGGAAGGCAATAAACATTATAATCAATAAATTTACAGAATAAGTTTTCTTTTTTTTTTTGTTGTGAATTGGTGTATTACATTCAAAATCAAATTGTTTTACATTTACAATTATTGTTAGTAAGAATAATATATTCAGGTTGAATCTTTTGACTAGATCAAATGTCTATTGGGAGTTGACGCCAGATATAACCATGCCGACTTGTAACAATAGATACGGTTTAGCATGCCCAAAAGACAGGCCAGTATTAGCAAAAACACTCAAAAAGCAAGAAAATCAATGAAATATAAATAAGAATTAAGATTAACAGGTAGTAAACCACTTCTGTAGGGATCCATTAAAATTCCAGAACAATAAAATAAAAGGCAGAAGAAGTTGAAAAATACACCTCCCATTTCAGGAATAATCCCTAGTTGAAGCTGTGGCAGCCCCAACTGAGCATTTGGAGTGCTAAGACGCCCATGGCATGCCTATCAAATTAAAATTAACTTGTCATATAACATTATCACATTTTTCGAAAATAAGAAGGAAAGGAATTTCCTTTAAAACCTTCAATAACCTAACATAATAAATGTGTCCCTTTCCTTTAAACATAATGGGAACCTCCTCTACATCCCGCTTCCCATTAGATCTCATTGTATTTATTGTGTTTCTCTAAATCAGTGTGTTCCTTTTCATTAGACATTTTGGAGAGAAAAGTGAGGGAAGAGGGTAATCTGGTACTACTGAAGAAAATGAGAAGTGTAATTGAGGATATTTTGCTCGTTTGTTGGCAGAGTTTATGGAATCTTTCTTCTATGAGCCATAAAACATAGTTTTAAGCATTCTAAATCGTTTCATTTCAAAATCAATCCAAATGTGGTAATGTAAAAAAATTATACCATGGCAACCTCCAAACCACCACCAAGAGCAAGACCATCTATAGCAGCCACTGCCTGCTTCTTACCACCTTAAAGAAAAGGTATATAAATTCTGTATATTATAATCCTGTTGGAAATCTACTGTAAACCAACAATAGTTGCTGGTCTCCAATATCCTATTAGTAGAGCATTATCACCAACAAGAAATATTTTTTTCCGTAGGCAGATTCAGATGAACAATTCAGTGATTAGCAGGAGTACAAAAAAAAATTAATCATAGTGACAATTTGAAGTAAGTACCTTCCACACAGTATGTAATAAATTCGCTTGGTGTGAGTTTAAGCTCCTCCTTGGCACCTAGAGGACGTCAACATTAACAAACCAGAACACAATATGTTGCACAAAACTTAAAGTAGCATAAAGGAACATAAAGAAAAGAATTAAGGGTTTGGAGAGTACTTGTTGGGCTCTGAAAAGCAGTGATGTCAAAACCGCCGCAGAACGTGCCATTGGCACCTGTTTCAGTACGATTGGTTAGCTAAGTTATTCAAATTTAATTACACAATGTGTTAGGGCCACACTCATAGCAGATGAGAAAAAATAAGAATTTTTTTTGGTTGAGAACAGTAAAGTGGTAAGAGCTATACCAGTGAGAACGATAGCCTTGACATCATCCCTTTTTAATGCTTCGTCGTAGTGCTTATATAAGCTGACCAACACTGACAAAACAGAAATACTGATTAGAATGGTACTAGAAAGTACTGAGAACGATAGCCTTACTGAGACCTAATGCTAATTGAAATACGTGAAAACGGAAGGTGCTTATCGTAAAAATGTGCATGGAATGAATGCCATACTATTATTGTACAGATTTCAAAAATGGAAATACTACAATTGTAGAAATTCCAAGGAAATGAGGAATTGATACTTTCTTAAAGAAAACGAGAAATGTAAATGGTCTGAAATCGGCGTAGTATATGAGATTAGGAGGGGAGAAAGAGAAAGAGAAAGAGAAAGAGAAAGAGAAGGAGAGATACCGTGAAATGAGAGAACATTGACAGGAGGGTTGATAATGGTTATCACTGCGACGCCGTCTTCTCCCACCGCCATTTCAGTCTTTCCCCTTCCCCATTTCCTCCCTCTTAGTGACTCTCTCCCTCCTTTTTGAAATCTAGTGACTCTCTCTCTCTCTCTCTCAGAAGCGATGAGTGTGAGATCTTTGCTGGAGAGCGACTGCGAAGAGAAAAAAAATAGAGCCCGGCTCGCTTGCACAAGGATGTAGAGCACAAGTCCGTGCAAGGGGATCCGCATCTGCTGCAATATTTCAACGGCACTCCCGTTCGGCTAATTTGCACGCGATTAGATGATTAGATCATATCTAGGTCTGTTAATGCGGCAATGTGGCAGGTACTAGGTTGCCCGGATACTTCAAAATCATGCCGCACCGCGTATCGGATACGTATCCGACGCGGATTCGCGTGCGATACGGGTGCGATACGCACCGGATACTTCACGTGGCGTATCGCATTATTTTAATATTGGGATACGGCGGGATACGGCAGGATACGGCTCGGATACGGCAGGATACGGCTGGGATACGGCACAGGATTCGGCTGGGATACGGCTAGGATACGTTTCAGTACGCAACGGTCAGTATTTTGGTCATAAGTTCTTCATCCGAACTCCGATTAAGCTGATTCAAAGTGCATTGGAAAGCTAAGAAAGAGCTTTATAATCTTGGCTTATCATCTAGGATATTCTATCTCTTGATTCCTACAGTAAAATATACTAAATTATAGCAGTATCTTGAATTGTTACAGAACAAACTTAATTTAATCTTAATTACTTCTAAAATCTCCATAGCAATACATATTATTATTTTAGAACAAAATACTGGATAACATGCATCTATAGTGGTAGTTGAATGTAAACAAAATCAAACGTTTTAATATATAATGTGATTTTTTTATTATTCTATATATACTCTCGTATCCTAGTTTTTTTTAAAATGATGTATCCCCGCACCCGCATCGTATCGGATATGATATCCGCACCCGCACCCGCACCCGTGCAACATAGGGCAGGTATGATATGAGTGAAGGTATTTATATATACATATTTATTAAAAAAAATTATTTATGTTTTATTCATATTTATTAAAATTTTCTTTATTCATATCTTATTCATATTCGTAAAAAATTTCGAGTAATGATAGATAATGAGTAAAAAAATTAATAAAAAATTTGTATGATTTGACAAATTAATATCAAATAAACATATACTACTAAAATACAACAATAAATAATGTTCTATATATATATCAAAAATCACAAAATTTCTTCTCATATCACTTGTCACTAAAAAATATACTATTTAGTACTTACTAATGAAATATTATCAAAGAAATAGAATGCAAATCAATTTACTTATCAATATACATGATGCATTATTTAATACTAAAACAAGACATGCATATTTTAATTTTCAATGATGTATAGATTTTTTTAGAAATGCAAACATTTCTAATTTTAATTTAGTTAATTGTTTTCAAGTTATGAAATAAATTATAATAGATATATATTTACTAATTTATCTAATGGATAACGGATACGATATAGCTATTATCCATATCCTTACCTGATAAGTTAACGATTTTTTTTTCTTACCCATCTCCATGTTCGATAAGCTAACGAAAAAATTCTTACCCATATCCGCTTTAGCGAGTACGATACGGGTCGGATAAACAGCCAAAAAGATTTCATTGACAGTCCTAGATCAGATACATGCGATTTGATTTTGGGACTATATATTATAATATAAATTTGGAAAATGTTCATAAAATTCCGCATCAATCTCATCATTGATTCTCACTAGACGTGTCCAGTAGAATTCTGACGAAATTTTGTTTTATTTATGATGCATGTTGTTTTTGTTATTACCATATTATTTTTGTTATTGTGCATCTAATAACATACATAACAGGCTAAATACTAATGATTTATATTTTATGTTTATTATGTTTTTTGTTCTACTTATGATTTATTATGTTTACGTTATTATGCATGTTGTTTTTGTTATTATGCATGTTATTTACCAAAACATTTGATTAAATATTTAAACTTAGCAAAAATAATAATTAAAATCAAAACAGAAAAAACAGAAAACAAAATGATAAATCTCAATTCAATGCAAAAATTACACATTATAATTGAAGCACCAAACAACATCATTCAAATAACGTACCGCAACATTTTAAGTACTAAACAACTATAAGAAAATTATATATCTTACCATCTTAAAATACCAAAATACCAACAAAAAAATATTTCTAATGTATAATATGCTCATTCCTGATCAGCATCTTCCTCACAACTACCATCATGTGTATTCATAGGTTGAGTATAATTTTCCTATTACAAAGAAACAAATTGAAACTAGTTAATATCCTGAAAACCTTCACAATCCATATTTTAAAAAACTTTCTGATATCTAGCAGTACTAGTTTTCAATTATAAATAGGGAACTGCAATGCAAAAACAATGAGCTATCATAAGTAGCTACAATTCAGAATTATGCATAAGAACTCATTTTCTCATTAGACCAGGCAACTAACTGGATTCACCAAGTCTTGGTTGTGTGTCAAGGTATATTGGTGGGTCAAAATGTGTGTGTGTGCATGTTGTAGCAATATGTACGTTCTCACACCCAAACAAGTCGGGGTAGGCTTAGGATTTTATTTCCATAGAATATTGCAAGTTTCAGTCCTGAACTTCATTATACCATTTTGGTTGCCGACCAAATACCAGCTCACTCTCACTAGTCTAAAACTGATCCTTATACAAATAGAGAAACTGACCAGAGACTGGTTCACTACAAGAAAATAGGCATTTGGTGGCGACATATTGGTGGCAACATTCAAGTCGTCTTCTATTATTGTCAAATAGTGGCTAAACTAAAAGATCGTCACTAATATTATTAATATAATGGCGACTAGAAAAAAAACGCCACCTATTTTACTTTTTATCATGACGACTCTAAAAGTCATCACAATAACCAAATTTTTGGTAGCAACCTTGAAAAGTCGCCATCATTAATTAAAATTAACAGTGGCACTTATATAATGTCGTCACTAGTTTGAATTTAATCATGACAATCATACGCCATTGCCTCTAATTGTACATTTATGGAGACTATAGCTAATTTCGCCACCATTTAATACATAATTGGTGACGCAGTTTAAGTTGCCTCGATAATGTCTGAAAGTATGACGATTTCAATTGTCTTTATATAATATCTATAGTGGCGATGTAAATCATGCCACCTTTTAGAGTATTATTGGCGGCAAAACAGGGATCGCCACACTGCAATATCTAATCGTGGCATTTTTTTTTGCTTACATATAACTAGTAAATGTGGCTCACTAAAAGTTGCCACCTATTTGAATTTTTTTCATGACTACTCAAATTGTTGCCACTATAAACTAGTTATAGGAGACGATCTTAAAAAAATGTCACCATTAGATAAATAATCAGTGACAATCATGAAATGTCGCCCCTATTTCTAAAGCAAGAACATAATTTGATTTTATTTTCTAATATTTTCACCGCACTATTGTCTAAAATTATATATGCAAATAATTATATACGAATTATTCTAAAATAATTATACTCTTTTATGTCATTAATTCCTAAGTCAGCAATTGAGAAATTATCCCACTGCATGACGCATGATGCAAGCCGCATGACGCGAGACGCATTATTCAAGTTGCATGACGCATGACGCGTGCATGTCGCATGATGCATGACACAAGACACATTTTTCAAACTGCATGATGGATGAAGCAAGACACAAGACACACGATGCACAAAGCAAGCCATTCGCAAGACGCCCGCTGCAAGACGCATGAAGCATGATGCATGACGCACGACGCATGACGCATGACGCACGACGCAAGCCGCTGCAAGGCGTATTTCACAAGAGAAATACAAAATGTGAACAAACATTGAGATAACATGAAGATTATATAGGAAGGATTAATATGACATGCTTGAAATACAAAATCTCAAAAAAGGGATAAAAATATTAGGTCAAGCAAAAGAAGGAGATATATAAATTATTATTTTATAGTTATTAATTTTATAGTTATTAATATTATATAATTTAGTTGTAATGATTTTTATAAAATATATTTTTTAACTATATAATTTTTTCCACGAATATTAAATATTTTTAACTAACAACATTAATTATTATTGTTTCTTTAATATATAAATTATATAACGTAATATCGTTTTCTGATCAGTTACAGAAAAAGCAAAATCTAATTTGAGATTATTTTAGTTCCCGCGTTTAACAAAAAATCAAGAACTAAGTCCCGCCTAAAACTCGCTCTAATTATGTTCCCTCTCGTATAATCCGTCTAATCCTCCTAATTAACCTCCTCTCTCTCTCCTAAAACCTCTCAGCCGCCTCTCTCTTTGAAACCTCACAGTCGTCTCAGGCAACCAGCGATTCTCTCTAAGCATCTTCCAGCGATAACCTCTCAGCGATAACTTTGCATCTTCCAGCGACTCTGTCGAGGCAACCAGCACAGGCGCTCTCTCATCTCTCTCTTCATTGGTCTGAGGCGATCTCTCCATCTCTCCGCCATTTCTCTCTTATCTCCTTCTTTCTTTCTTTCTTTCTCAGATTCTCCGAACAAAGAAGGTATCTTTATCTTTCTCTGAATCTCTGAACTATGTACCCTATTAATTTGACTAATTCTGTTTTAACCAAAGAAGAAAAGAAACAGCCTTCGTGGCTGGTGAGAATAGCGCGCAAAATAAAGTAGAATCTATCATTTGAATGAATTAGTTCAACATCGATCTTCTATCGGAGAACAAAACTGGAACAAAAAAAATAATACTGAATTTACATTGCTCGTTCAATACTCAAGTTGTAGAAATCTAATTTATAAAAGTATATAAAAGATTCTAGTTAAACTACTGTCTTAGTTTTGATCAAAATTGTTTTCAGTTTATTTTTCTTCCTTATGTTCTGTTATTTACCAGTACCATGAAGAATCAATATATTAAAACTGGGGTCTGAAATGCTTTAACAACTGTTCTTGTGCCTTCGCTGACTCGCTTTGCGGTTAAGGATCACCCGCTATTGGCCCACCCCCATCTCTGCGCAGGGCTCTCCCTTGGTACTGATCGGTTGGGAGCAAGAGAAGGAGAGGAGGCTAGTGCCGTTGTTGCTCGGTTTCTCGCTGTTACATCACTAGTATGGTACTGAGTTCTTTACACAAATTTATAAATTTGCATGCATCTCAGCATTTGGTTTGTTACTGGAAGAACATTCACTTTGGTATAAGATACTTTTCATTTTTTTTTTAGCAAACAACCAAATATTGTTGAAATGGATGGGATACTCAATTAATATATTATACTGGTTAACATTATGCAGGAAGGGGGAGTGCTTGGTCTACGAATTATACTAGCTGATCCGCTTTTGCTACTCTTAAACGTTTGCATGTGGACCAGAGAATGGAGAGGAAGATTTAGCCATTCCTTATTATTATTCTTGAGAATGATTTCACTCGATTCTTATGCGAAGTCTGTCTCAAATGCACGAAGGCCTTCTCCCCGATCTGCCAAAGAAAGGAGCGTAGGGTGCTCCTGCTCCGCGCCTTAATCCCTGTAGGACCTCCGCTTTTCCAGCGTCTTCTCCAACGCTAAGTCTCTTTCCCAAATAATTAAACTTGAAACTGTTAGAACTGATTTAATTTTATACTGAAAACTGTTTTTGGTAGATTTTGTGATTGATTATTAGTTGCTTGTTTTGTAAATTGTCATTGCTTGTTAGTCCTTGATTATTTGTTTTTGCTTGATTTGGGGATTAATTACTGTTGAAGTTAAATTAAAGTGTTTCTAAATAAGGTCAGAGGTTTTGAAGGGAGTATTCAGTTGCTGTTGAGAAATCAGTAAGGGGAATGAGTGGTATATCTAAGGTACAAGTTTTGTTGAGAACATTTGAGATACTGGTAAATGATAAATTGATTTGATAATGGACTCTAAATCACTAATGTAGCCATCACCAACGACGGCAGCACTATACTCAAGATGTTAGAAGTTGAGCATCCAGCTGCCAAGGTATGATTTTCAACTTAGTATTCTCTTATTCTATGAGTCTCTCTCTTTAGGCACTATTGTTGTCTCGGAGACCTTAGATGATTCCTCGGATGATTCTTTGAATTAGGTACCAATTTCTCCTCTTATATTCTTAAATTTCTCTTTAACAATGTCTGTCAGTATAAGAAGTATAACTTATTGGGTAGTACCAATGATTTTAGTATTAGGTTCAGAGCCTCAGACCAGAAACAACAGCTTTTATTTCAGAATAGATGATAATTTTTATTATTTGAATATTCCTTGTAAGTAATTATCTTTTCTATTTTCTTCTTACTATACAGAAGTTTTTGATGGAATACTAAAAACTTGAACAACCAGTGGTACTCCTCTAGGCTGGGAGGCATGTTAAGGTGTTTCATTTTTTGTCTATTTCTTTTTGCTTTGTGAATCGTTTATTCTTACAATAACCTAAGTTCGTTTATAATTTTTCTTTTCTTTTTCCTTTTTGCTAGTCATCTATCATGAACTGAAAGTAAATATTCAAGATATAAGAAAATACTTAACCTCATATTTTGATTTCGTATACAAGGTTCTTCATGTAAGGAAAATTTCTGGCAATCAAATGGTGTTTTATGTTCGGGATGGAACTGATGCTCCTCTAGGGCTGCAATTATCACTTAAATGTTATTCCTGGAGAGCTCTAATATTATTAATATTTTGTTATGAAAATTAAGTCTTAAAAGAACCCTTGTCTATTAAAAAAATGAAGTCTCCTTTACGGGCTTGAAGGTTGTTGCCATTTTCTTATTATTTTATTCAGACCAGATAGCATCCAAGGAATAGTAGAGAATGTGATAAGGTTGCTAAATGTGTATTATAATTCTTCTTTGTTGCTAAGTTGGCTGTTATGAATGATGTGGTAGGATGAATGTACTTTATGAATTGTTTTGGATAATTCTTGTCTACTTTATTAATTAGTTTTCTTTTTTGACGTAAGTTATATATTGGCTATTTATGAACAACCATTTATAAACGGTTGAAGGATGCATGTTATTATGGGTTATAAAAAAGAAAATAAAATGGCAAATAAAATTTATCGTCACCATTAATTTAGCGAATGACAACAAAATAAATTTCCATCAAAATATTAAATATGACAATAAAATAAGTTGCCACAAAATATTTAAATATAAAATGGCGATCGTTGTTGTTACTTATACGAAACAATGGAGGCATAAAAAAATTGTCACCATATTTATATGGCAATAAAAATCGTCTCCTTTGCATTTATATATAATGCAATATACGTTGTCACGTAATTTTTTTAAGATGACAATTATTATTGTCTCAATAAAAATAATAGTGGCAAAAAAATCCGTCCTTATTATTTTTAAATAGTGACAAAAAAATCGTCTCTATTGATTAACTAATTGATGGCGCTTAACATTGTCATTAATAGAAAGTCGCCTCCATTAGCTAAAATTACGGTGTCAACACAAGTAGCCACCATAGGACCTATATATTGTGGCGATTAATATTGTTGTCTATAAATTTATAATTGGTGGCGAACAAATTTGTCATATTATATTTTTAGTGACAAGATTTTTCGTGGCAATCAAAAGTCGTCATTGATTGTCAACCGTGGCGATTTTTTCCTATATAGTGACGACTTTTGACGCCACAAAATGACTATTTTCTTGTAGTGACATGTTTTCAATACTTTAGTTCAATGCCAGTAAAAAAAATCAGAAAGACAAGAAGAATAATTTCTAGGATACTAAAATCACTCTCATGGTTAACATATTCACCCTTTACCAACCCTAAAATATATAATACAATTAAACTAAATGATTACCTGCAAAGCCCATCTTATGTAATCAGGCAGACTCACATGTCTTGTATTCATCAACAAGACTTCTATTATCTCTCTAGACTCATCAAACTCGAACATATCATTATCAGCAAAAATGGGGATGTGGTGGTGCATAATAGCTCATGAGCACAATACCATCTCGCTTGATGTTTAATTACCATAAAGTGGATGTAAAAATTCAAGGAATTGGGTTTGGACAGGACCATAGATACAAGCATTACAGACCACGCCACACCCTACCAATCCATTTTAGATTAGTAAGGAAGCAGTGGGATCCACACCATAACCTACATCTCTGTATCTAATCACAATTATGTACACTATATCCCTGCTACAAATGAATACAAAGGAGAAGAGTTTAAAAGTTACTTTCGGAGCGTCTGATGGCGGCACATCAGGCATGACTAGACCAAGATGGTCAAACAAAGCATTTAAATAAAACATTTGCTCTCTCTTTTGCTGTTCCAACAACTCATGCATCTCGACTTTTGTGTATATTTCTTTTTCACTGCTTGAGGATGCAGTTGAAGAAATTGGTGGCGCTAGCATCTCATGATGAACCCTTCTCCGCTTGTGTGGGTTGTCCGGAATGACTTTAGTGTTTACTATTTTGTCGATCACATAAAACTTACCATGGGAATAACATCCATAAACTTCAAGAAATAGGTCAAGATCTTCTAAATCCGTTGTTGGGGGATAAGTTGAGGGATCATCGCCACGCCTTTCAATTCTCTTCTCCTTGTATGACTCCTGCAACATAACATAGTAATTGTAAGTTAAATGTTTGATAACATTGACAAATGCTAAGGAATTACAATATTAGTATCATACAAGAACCCAAAAAATATTACAGATGAATAAGGAAATCATCTTAATGTATTAATTTATGTAAAAATTAATTTCTACCAGTCAGCATCAACTGCCATGTTTTAATTTGTAGAGCTGTAGTCTGTATTTTCCTAGTTCCAATTTGCATTTATGTAGGATAGTGATATCAACTCTGTCTATATTTTATATAGCATGTCCCAAGCCCTAAAACAATCTTAATTAAGAATATAAGCATGTAAACTTACATACACCCGTTTGGACTTCGCATCAACAAAATAATGCACATATTATTTTCCATTCTCATAAGGTGGCAACACCTTGGTCCTAATGAATACATCATCATATGTCGCTTTCTTCCCTAAATCGATCTCTTGATGCAAAAAATAATGCACATATTAATTAACATACAAGAGGCACATGTGAATCTAAAGTTCAGATACTCATAACTTGGCTACAGTGGTTCAATTTAATTTCAATTATGTATATAAGAAAGGATTTATGTTTTCTGGAACCTACTAAAATCATCAATTCAAGAGTAGACTCAGTTCAACTCTAGACTTGGTTTGAGGTTTTCATGACTAAATCATTATCCGGACTATCAGTAAAGCCCCTCAAACTTTACAAGGTTTGCTAAACCTATAAGGTTGAATTTTTTTTGTCAATTAGGTTCAATTCTAGGAAGTTTTAGTCAGCCATACAGATTCAAATGTATAAAGAAAATATACAAAGTCAAGTAAAGCAAATATGCATATGAAATTACATGAGTGTTTAAAATCACTTAATAGAATATTTGAAATTGAAGCAAGGGATATGAAATGCAATTATATTTACAAAGCAATATTGAAACAAAATTACCAATTTTTTTGCCTGTCTATATGCACTTGATGAACCAACAACAAGATGAATGATGTTATCACCAGCCCTCCTGTTCTCAGAATTTTGCATGGAGATGGCTTGTCCTCCTTCATCCATTCATCACAAAATTGAGCCTATAAATTAGAGTCCTTGCACCATATAGGAGGCAAAGTCTTCACTTATCGATATCCCCACTATACTTATCCCTACAGTCCTTATGTGCTTTGCTCAATGAATTAGTAAATTTGTCATTAGCAATGTTGTTGAAAACTTGGCGACATCGATTGGGGTCTTGCTGGTCAGCCCAACTAAAACACGTCTAAATATTTTACAACTACAAAAAAATAGAATTAATTATATTAGTTTGGAGGAATGTATAACATAACACAAAAAAAATAAAGATTACCATTAATATTGCATCATCATATTTTATATAAATCATTTTGTACTTCAATTCTATTAAAAGAAGGTTATGCATGGTAGAAAATATAATTACCATGAAATCCTTGAGGCAATCTTCCAACAGACTTTTGGGGAAGTGAAGATACGTCAAGTACGGTTGATTCAAACGAGCCAGAACAATCTGGCAAATCGTGGTCTTCACTCGATTAATTCTCCTGTCGTTCGGAGCTACCTCAAACTCCATGTCGCCAACAACGGTCAGCTTGGGACGGTTCGCCTCCAAAGATATATTTTGCCCTTTACTCGGGCCTCGCCCCTTGCGAAACTTAGCTGCACCTTTAGCAGCAACTAGGACCTGTTGACGCGTAGGTTGTGGTAAAACGTCGTGAAGAGGCGAGTGTTCCATCCTTTTCATTGGCATTGTGCCTTACAAAAAAATTAAGATTAGATTAGTAAATCAAAATGAAGTGAAGATACAAGTCAAAAGAAAAGAATAATTTAACTGAATTCACTTCCAAAAAAATGAAATTAGTTAAATCTTCAATTATGACAAACCTGCATTACTCGAAACATGGTTTACCATTTCGTATCGGATACGGAATGGTACGTATCGTGACGAATCCAAGTTTGTTTCTATTGTTTTATTAGCTGGGCAAAATTTTACGGCTCTCAGAATCGAACCCGAGTCTCCCGCTCTCCTATGCGCTTTGCGTCATATGGACGAACCAATGCTACTCTTGTGATTATAGTGTGTTTGACATATATATAACAAGACTTATTGATTATTATAGTACACAATTTGCATGTTGCATTTTTTATTTACCATATTATTAATTTTAGTATTTAAATTTTATTGTATATAGCCGCATCTGTATCCAATATTTTTTAAAATTGTCGTATCGCCGCACCCGCACCATATCGGATATGATACTCGCACCCGCACTGGTGCAACATAGTGACAAACAGACCGGTTAAAAAAGAATAGAAACCGTGAATATTAGATTAAGTAACAAAGTACCTAATAGCTATGAACCCAATATTCATATGTAAATTGATAAACTCAAAATTCATATGTTTTCTGGTGAGAATTAGGAGGTCTGGTGTGAAACAGAGAGAACACACATCAATACCAAGACATGAAGGGTTCTATTGCAAAGTTCGTAATATTGAAGCCCAATGAGGCAGAAACGTTAAGAGGCCAAACTTAAATACTATACAAAGTTCTATTGCAAAGTTCGTAATATTGAATCCTTAAAGCATTTTGGCAATGATATGGATTTCTTTGTTGTGGTCAAGTCCAAAATTTTGGAATTGACTCTCAAGTGAAGGTCTATTGTTGAATAAGGATGGATTGTTGTATGTGGATGGATTGTTGTAGGACTTGGAATCGTTGAAGGACTTGGTATTTTGAGCAGCAAGGGCTACGATTTTATGTCCTTGGTCGTCCCTAAGTTGCCTAAGATTTTCTTCAAAGGTTTTGAGAAATGAGTAAATCTTCTCAGGAGTGAATGAAAGCTCTCTTGCATTATGCATAGCCTCCAAAGAGCTCATATATCATTGCCATGACAACCTCCTCGTCATAATTCTTATGATCTTACTGACTATCTTGCTAGACTCCAAGGAATCACCTATTTGAACAAAATTATTATTCAAGAGTGTAAGTCTCGTATACATGTCTTCAATGGACTCATTATCACATATTCTAAAGTTGCTGAATATGAATTGCAAATCGGCACCTCTAGACCTTTTGAGCAAAACATTTCCTTCATATTAACTAAGTAATGCTTGCCACATATCATTTGCATACTAGCCTCTCCAAAGATGGGAGCAATGGACTCATGTATCGATGTTAGTATGGTATTTACCGCTTGGTCATTTTCTATCTTCTTTAATTGAGAGGGAATGGTCAATTTGTTGGTTTCCTCACTGATTTCCGGTACGTATTTGATATGCACCACCTCCAAAAGTTCTAGAATACATAAATAGTTGACCATACACTTTTTCCAATAACCAAAGTTCTTACAACTTTGGCCTAAAATAGGTGGAGGTGCTCTATGTCAATATGATGCCATTTGTTTGTATGAATTAGACCTTTGCTTGGAATTAGAGGTTTCCTAATCCACAATCTTAACCTGCTTCGATATAACTTTGATACACCTAGGCGCCTAGGTGTAGTACTAAAATTTCTCGATTTACCAACAAATACAGACCTAATTGCAATTTTATCAAATTATCACCAACTAAGCAATTCAATTAACCCTATCACTTCAAGCAATTCAATTAACGCTAATCAATTACCAAGCAATAACAAAGCAATCAAATTAGGCAAATTGAGAAAAGATAAAGAGAGATATGGAAGAGAAAACGATGGTTCAATATGTTGACGGAGTTCGGCTTGCCGATGACCTCGCATACGTCTTCGGGTCTCCGGGACCCCCGCTTCGTGTGATAATAAATTTGTTCCGCTTCACTAAACTAAAGTTCCAATTACAAGATGGAATTCAATCTCATTTACACACACTGATAGAAAACTTGAACCCATAACAAACAAACTCACAAATGAATGAAATAGACAATAGAATAAGGGTGAAGTTATGGTGCATGCGCATGCACCGTGCTTGCGTATCTGGACTCTCCAATGTGCATTGTGATTCGATATGCACGAATCTCCATGGATCTTGATGCGCATCGAAGGATCCAGATGCGCAGGCACGGTACATGCACATGCACCATAGTTTTGCTCATAGAATAATGAAATTAAATACACAAGCAATCTCTCAATAATCTCTAAATTAATGTTAGCTAATTTAAGATTGAGATTAGAGCAAAGTTTTGTCTAATTGAGTAGAGCTCAAAGGTGCAACAATGATGGTTGTAATTGATTTAGAATATGCATGTTTCAAGGGGGGAAAAGGTTGGAGAAGATGAGTTTATATATGTGCAACAAACATTAGGTGAGCGAGATCTGGCATTATAACGCTAATTACTATACAAATCTTATCGTTATAATGCTAATTCAAGTCAAGACAAATTTTCCTGACGTTGGATTTTGAAAATTCTGAAGATTTTACTTAGCGTTATAATACCAAGTGATGTACAAAATGTAGCATTATAACGCTGGATCAAGCCAGGACAAATTGGTCTGTATTTTGAATTTTGGATTTAGCGTTATAATGCCAGAGTTGGCGTTATAACGGATATCACAGGTAATTTCTGGAGTTGGACAAATTTAAAATTTCACAATATAGCGATATAACGCCAGGGTTGGCGTTATATCGGGTTTCACGGGTTATTTATGGACTTGAACGAGATTCGGATTTTCACATTCTAGCGTTATAACTCCATGGTTAGCGTTATAACGAACTTCATGGGTTATTTCTGGACTTTGACTGACCAGGTATTGCACAGTGTAGCGGTATAACGCCAGATGTAGCGTTATAACGCTAACACGAGTTTTTGTGATTATTTTGCTCTTTTTAATCTCAATTCTAAATAAGTTAAGTTTTAATTAACCTAAATACACTTATGCTCTATTCTTGATCATCAAGTTTTGCTTGTTGCTCTTCCTTACTTCATCCTTGTGTTTTTTTGTATTTTGTACAAATATCCTATAATATTCTTAAAATACAAAAATGATAAAATTCAAAGTTATTTTGCAAATCAAGAAACTTAAAAAATTGTTTGGTTCAACACTTACCCATTCAACTCTAACCTCAGCCCCTGAAGGAATTGATTTTCAGTAGCCTTTTTAGCTGGATTGGACCATGAGAAATTGTTTTTGGTTTAAAAATTGTCTTTTGTTAGATACTTGTGTTTGTGTGGATAAGAAGTAGTATTTGTAATAATCTTAACTCTGATAGCTTTTGATTCGAAAATTTGTTAGTTGTTTTTGGTTTTAAATACATGTTCTATTTGTGTAATAGGTTAGTATTACTATGCACGATTAGATCAAGCAGTTTAATTTTTTAGTTACTTAGACATTTTAAAAGTTTGATTTTTTCTTTTCGAAAAATTGAGTTTTTTCCAAGTGATCTATTATTAAATTTTAATGGAACTGGAGGACTTAACCCACTTTTAGGTAAAAAACAATAACAATATCAAGAATAAAATAAAAAATAAAAATAATAACAAGAACGAAAAGAATAACAATAATTATAACAAGATTTAGACTATGATACTTACCTAAATATGAGGTTTTATTGTACTTATGATGTATATCTCGAATTTTAAAATATAAATGATCTATCCGAACTGTTGAAAAAATTTTCTATACTAAAATCTGTTGAGATCAAAATTATTATTATTTCTAAAAATTGTAGTATGTTATAAAATGAGTAAAAACCTATACATTTTTCAGATCCGTATCTCTTGAAATTGTTAGAAATTTTCAGATGTAAATAAAAAACTTTATTATGTAAACATTATAACAACGTTATAGCATATAATATATTAACAAATAAAAATGTTATCACAGAGCAAGAGCGTTGAGAATCAGAAGACCTATCGGTTATTATTAAGTTACTAGTAATCGTACCCGTGCACAGCAACGGGAGAAAATAATGAAGGCGAAAATATAATTTACGAAAGTATTTTTTTTTTTAAAAATATAAGAAATAAATATTGCTGAACATAAACCTAAAATAGTATTTTGTTTAGTTTGCCTTGTTTAGCAAATCAAATTTAGTAAATTTTTAATATTCTAAATTATGGAGCATGAAGCGTTGAGCGGGCAACAGGAGTGCAGAGCGGGTGCGAGGAGCGGTGAGCGGGCAGCGCAGAGCGGGTGCGAGGTGCGGGGAGCGGGGAGCAGTGCGTGGAGCGAGCGGTAAGCGGGAAGTGTGAAGCATGAAGCGTGAAGCGGGAGCAGGTAGCGTGAAGCGTGATGTGGGTAGCGTGAAGCGTGGAGCGTGAAGCGTGAAGCATCGAGCGTGGAGTGTAGAGCGTGAAGCATGAAGCATCGAGCATGGAGCATGGAGCGTGAAGCATCGAGCGTGGAGCGGTAAGCGATAAGCCTGAAGCGTGAAGCATAAAGCGTGAAGCGTGGAGCGTGGAGCGGGAAGCGTAAAGCGTCGAGCTGGAAACGGGTAGTGTGAAGCGTGGAGCGTGAAGCGAGAAGCATCGAGTATGGAGCGAGAAGAGTGTAGCATGAAGCGTGGAGCGTGGAGCGAGAAGAGTGTAGCATGAAGCGTGGAGCGTGGAGCGTGGAGAGTGGAGCGAGAAGCATGGTTTGGAAAGCGTGGAGCGTGGTTTGGGAAGCGTGGAGAGAGAAAGAGAGATCGTGAATAGGGGAGAGAAGGTACGGGTAGTATGCGTGGCATAGTGCATTGTTGTTTATCTTTAGAAATTTTAGGGGAGGGAGAAATTGTCGACTGGAAGAAAATGAGGGAAGAGATGAGAATGGTGCCACGTGTGTACAAAAATAGAGAGAGGGGGACAATAAAGGGAGACGCGAGAGAGGGACGAGAGATTTACTCTTGTTATTATTCAATTCATTTTCTGTTTTATTTTGCGTCATAAATCACTTCAATGCGTCAATTATAAGGAACAATCATAATTCGGAAATTGTAACATCAAGTTGTAAAATTACCTAAGGGCTTTTAACATTAACAAAAGAGCGTAAAGCTGACATTAGACGACTCTGTGTTTCAAATGATGTATGAGTCCATTATACATCATCTCTCTTAATCCTATGTTTTGTTATTAGAACCACCCACAAGAACAACTCTTTGTCCATAAATAAAAAGAAAACTAAAATTACATTGCTCTCACAACAAAATTTTACACCTACAAGAAACAACTAATTGGACCTTATACGGTTATACCCCATGTTGTGCCTATTCGCAACAACAGTCCAACCATCAGCAATGATACAGTCATTTGTACTTGTATCACCATCTACCTGCAAAAACAATAAATACATAAAATAAGCTAGACTTGTTAAATGTTGAAATGCATATGTACTCGAGATATAGATGTTGTTAGATGTATCATCAAACAACAAACATCGTTTATTCAAATTGTTATACACCAAGTCATATATACCATATGCAATATGAGAAGTTGTGAATTAACAAGTGAAAAGGTCGCAGGTACACACTGGGTTGCTTGGCTTAGAATAGAAGAGCACAAACTACAATAGTCCATTTACCATGGTTCTGAAACTCAGAATAGGAATTGGGACGGGAAAGTACTCTGTGGAATCAGAATCAAATATGATAGGAATGGGCTAACCCAAATTGGAAAAACATTAATTTTGCATCACTTGTCCTGGATTCATCCACATTCGTCGCTTGTGTTGCCTCAATTGTCATTGAATCTAATTCTGAGTCGTCCTCGTCAGAGCTTTTGTCAGAGTCATTGTTGACATCATGTACCTTAATTGTCATCAATCGTACCAAATAACAAATTGATGAATAAATTACACATAATAATAAACCCTTCCCCTCTTGTGCTTATGTTAGCACCTTTGTGCTCATGATATCACCCTAAAAATATTTTTAGTAATTGCATTTAAATTTCTATGAAGTTAATCATTGTAGAACATCTGAATAGTTTGCAGAACATAACATTCTCAAAAGAATTAATAAATGTCTAACATTGTACTTTGTTGTGAACACGTTTAGAAAAGAACTGAAGCAAACCTTGGTGATTAACTTGACATATTTGTTTTCATCCTCAACTTTGACCATTCTGCCTATATAAAATTTTATTGCTACTTATCAGCAATGAATTAGGAAACATAATCTCAGAGGAACTCACAAATCAACTAATAATATGAGTAAATACCCAAAAAAAATTTAAAAAATAGAATTAACTAAAAGATGCTACAAGCATATATGTGCTAATATTGACATGATCTCCAAATGTGAAATTAAGCTTTCAAAATAAATGAAATTAGAAACCACATTTTGTCTAGGCTACATACGATTTCTGATAATATCCACACTGGTTCGAGTGACTGGCACCAACGGAAGATTACTAATGCAAACGGTTTAACACTTCACAAGTTTACTGCATGGTGACTTACACAACCACAAGTTACCAGTACACAACCCAAGGATTTCTGGATTTCTGATATATTTACTTTTAAAGGTATTATCACGATTACAACATTCTCGTTTTGTGTTCCTTGAATGAGTAAGGCCATGGAAAATTAATGAACCTGAAAATAAAATTGAAGGAAATGAAATTCAGATTGAATCAGGCAGTCGTCAGATAAGAGTACAATCCAGAGGTCCGAGAAGTGATGTAACACATTTTAAATTCATTCAAAATCTCTTGATTTACTCTATGTAACACATTCAAAATCTATCTCATTTGTTCCTCTCTGATAGTAAATCAGTATTATGAAATTTAAGATAACCTTACTATATGATGCAAATGGAGAAGTGATATGAGATATTCAGAAAGATATGTACTTTATAATATAGTAATATAGTATAGAGTATAGATATATAGATTTAATACCGGAATAGCAACTGAAATAGTACTTCCAGCGGGCCGTAAATCCAGACATGTACTGGTAAAACAGCTTGTGCCAGAAACTCCATGTTTGGTACTCAGGCTCACTGATACGAAAAATTGGAGAAATTTGATTCTGATCCGAACACAACACATCAACACATACTAAATTAGAGAAAATTTATATTTTTTAATTAAGAGAGGAAAAACTCACAATCAAGAGAGAGTTCGAATTGCTGAAGTGCTTCAAGAGTAGGTCATCCAAACCTAATGGTGTTCATCTTTACAGCAGTGATGCTGACTGTACTTGTCTTAAGTGAAGCCATTGATGGAGGTGAATCGTGATCCAGCAGAGAGGGAGAGAGAGGACGAGAAGTTAGGTTTAGGTGAGAAGTTTGGGTTTAGGTGGTGGGCAGAGATAGGAGATTAGTATTCGGAAGAGGAGAGGCGGTAGAGATCCATCTCATCTCCGTCAAGGCAGCGACATATTTAGGGTTAGGAGGGGTGGAGGGAGAGAGGACATGGAGCTCTCCATGTGCGACGATCTTTTGGTGGTTCCGACAGATTGAGGGACGATGTGGAATAGGCTAGGGTTTAGTTGTAGGGAACAACGGTGTGGTGGAGAAGAGAAAATGGAAAGGAAGAGCCACAATCAGCAGTGTGGTGGAGGAATGGAACAACAGTGTGGTGGAGAAGAGAAAGGGGAAAGGAAGAGCCGCGATCAGCGGTGTGGTGGAGGAATCGGGAGAGCGTCGATTTAACCGAGGTTAGGGAATAGTTGTAGGAAACAGCGATGTGGTGGAGAAGAGAAATGGGAAAGGAACAACGGTGTGGTCGATTTAACCGAGCGTCGATTTTTGTACTGAGAGGGTATTTTGGTCCATAAAAAGGTAAGACCACTGACCAAATGAAGAGGTCCAGTACTTAGATGCTTTATAAAGTAGTATAAATTATTATGAAATTCCCATACACATTTCCATCCGTAACATCTCAATTTGCAGGCTCATCGCCTTTTTTCTATAACCCTATTCTACATTTCTACGCCGAAATAAAGAAAGAGCGAGCTTTATTTATTTTTCCTTTGTCGACTCCGCGACTCCGTTCTCTCTCTTCGCGCCGGCACCGCCATGTTTAAGAAGTACTCTCTCTCTCTCTCTTTCTCTCTCTCGTTTAGTTTTTCTCTCGCTAGGGTTTTAGATTCGTACCGAACTTCTGATATTCGAAACCCTGACCTTGAGGTTTTGAGATTCGCTATAGGTAGTGCGATCTCATATCCTAATCCTCACACGAATATAATGCGATTTGTTTAGTGCAATCAATTGTTAACACCGGTATCATCAATTGAGGTCCTATATTTATTTTGCATTTAGTTTGCCCCCTTACAGTTAACTTGATTCAAATTAAAAGTTCTATTTTTCAGTTTCTCTGAATTATCAAAATCTACAAGACCAATGAATTTGTCCTTCAGCTATTTTGTTTTTTTTTTCCATGATTTTTCCGTGCTTTTTAGTACTTAATCTGTTACAATAATGAGGTACTTAATTAGTGATGATCTATCTTATGTGGCACATTTTTGGTATTTGCATTTGCTTGTTCTGGCATGAAGGTTCTCTTCCGAAGATGTATCTGCGCAGAATCAAGTGAAAGCATCAGTTCAGCGAAGAATTCGGCAAAGCATTGCTGAGGAGGTTTATCTTCCACCCAACAAAGATTCGACCTAGTTTTTCAGTTCAGTGGTGATTCAAATTAAATTTTCAACTCTTTTTATTGATTTGTTGTTGATTCTTTTTAGTACCCTGGGCTTGAGCCTGTGTTAGAGGACCTGATTCCCAAAAAGGCTCCTCTTGTTGTGGTCAAATGGTGAGCTTCTTCTTTTCATTAATTCCAACTTCCATTTATTACATATGCATTTGGTGGTTTATTTTCCAAGTTACTCTTGTATCTTAATGTAAATTATATGTGATTGTCAAAACAAAGTATTAATGAAGCAGTATGACTAAGCTTGCCTATGTCTTGTGTTTTTCATGTCAACAAACTCTATAGAGAGTTTGAACACATAATCCAATCCAGTGGCTTGATTTAAGTCAAACTTTCCTGCTTTTTTGAATAAAGTGTTAGAAAACCTAGGGCCAGAAATGAAACTATACATCTCTTGCTAGTCCATCCATTTGTTTCAGGTTTTTAAATTGATTGAGCGTGCCATCACAAGTATTCTGCAATACTGGGTTGTCTGCAGAAAATACTTTCCGTGTCATCTTGAGATGACCTTTTCTTATATATTGTTTTAGTAACTTGTATTTGTTCTTTTCAGTCAAAATCACCTCAATTTAGTGGTGGTGAACAATGTACCGATTTTCTTCAACATACGAGATGGTCCTTATATGCCAACATTGCGCCTTCTGCACCAATGTGTGTTTTCTTTCATTACTTCTTTTATCGATGTTTGTCTTTGTTCTAATTTTGTTCTTCGGATAAAACATAAGCACACAAATATTTAGAATAAATCCAGTTGAGGAATTGGAGTACTTTATCCTGTATGCATAATCTGCTTCAAGTAAACCTGAATAAACTCTTTACTTTCAAATAACATATTATTACTTTTTTTCTCAGATCCAAATGTAATGAAGAAGTTTCAAGTAGACAGAGGTGCAATAAAATTTGTTCTTTCTGGGGCTAATATAATGTGTCCCGGTCTGACATCACCAGGCGGCGTTTTGGATGAAGAAGTCTTGGAGGATACACCTGTGGTAAATTTTTCTTGTTCCAATCAAGGGTTGCATCTATGAGTGATTTGTATGCAATTATTTTTGTTTGATGTGTTTTACTCCGCCTATGTTTTTTACATAGCCGGTCCCAAGCCCGGAAAGTATGGGTTTCATTTCTAGCCTACCCCAACTTGTTTGGGACAAAAGGCTTTGTAGTAGTTGTAGTTGATGTGTTTGTTTCATCTATAGTGAATCTTCACTTAGCAGAAAAGCAAACTGAAGTACCAAAAACAAAGGCACAGAGAAAAGATTGTTATATTTCTGAAACATGGGTATCAGTTTGGGTTTAGATGCCCCTAATGTGGTATTTTTTTTGTGTTTTTTTCAGGCGATAATGGCTGAAGGTAAACAACATGCATTGGCAATTGGATATACCAAAATGTCTGCAAAGGACATGTAAGTTACAACAGATTCTGATGGGCAAGTGCACATTATTATCTTAGTTTAACAATCACATAGAATTTTGTATATTGGCAATTCCTATATTCCTATTTTCACCTGTCTGAGCTTCAACACCCTGTCAAATTCTATCTGACTGCAAACTTGCTGTCTGTTTATTACATAGATTTAGTAATTTTCTTACCTTGTCTTATAATTGAAAATAGCCCTTTTGCCTTGTAAAACGTAGAAGATCGCATCGTAGCCTGAAAATTTGAAGAACACTTTCCTTCGAATTTTTCTTTTCACTTTGGTCCAGACCAGACTTGTCATTTTAGCGCCATTCTCACCTTATAGGATTCACAGGAAATTGTCCTCTAGTGGAGTTGCAAATTTTCATATTTCATGTGGGAATTTTAAACCAGTCAGTGTTAAAAGATGGAATGCGGACTATACAAATACAAAATAGTGTTATGCACAAGCAAGAAGAATTGTATATTGTGTAAGACTATTCAGGAAGAGAAACATAGGTCATATAACCATGTTTATTAACGCAATATGTGGAATTATTAGCTTATTTTTTTTTTTTTTTTTTATAACATGTTTAAATATATCAGTAAGAATGTTAACAAAGGAATTGGAGTTGACAACATGCACTACCTCAATGATGGACTATGGAAGGTATGAACACCTTTCCTATATTTTTATTTTTAAGCAGCATTCTTCGTTTCCTTTAATTCTCAGATAGGCCAAGCTCTTTGGTGTCAGAAAGGGTGTACTAATGCAGTATTTACAGAAACAAATATTTGTTCAAGACCACTCTCCATTTTGTACCAAGTTTTCCCAAAATAGTTGGGTTGTGCTAACCAACTGTTACAGGACTAACCCTTTCATTATCATGGAAAAAGAGGTCAGGTCAAGGAAGTAAAATCTAAAATTAAACAAAGCTCTTTTGGAATGTACCACTTTCTTTATGTGTTGTCGTAAATGGTATATTATACCTAAATCATCTGACTGGTATAAACTGAACTGATTCTTCATGAAGCTAATCTGCTAGCCAGTATAGTACAAAACTACAGATATGTCTTACTACTGAGACTGACTTGTTTGGTACTGCTAATATCTGTGCTAATAACTCCATTGTATATTTCTGATGTGACTTCATTTTTCTTTTTAACCGCAGATGTTGCAGCTTGAGTAAGCATGGAAGGTGGCACATTTGGAATATCTGCAGAGAAACTAAGATTGACATTTGGAATATCTGCAGAGAAACTAAGCATCAATCTTTGTGTGTAGCTTATAGAAGAGTTAAGCTGCTAAGTTTGCTAAGTAGCTTATCACTGAGCATACTGCGAGTATTATGTAATGTTATGATTGGCACATTGTGTTGGATATTGCTGTGTTCATTTTTACTTTAAGAATATATATATATTGATATGTTGTTCGTTATCGTTTTCAGCACAGTTAATTGATGTTTTATCTGATGCAAAAGTAAATCTAGATTTGATTGTCTTCTTTTCCTTGAACCATATGAGAAATGAAGTTGTCGAGTATCCCTTTTTTTTCACTAGACGAGCTACTTCAGAGGGGGAAAAAAGCAAGCATTATCCAATAGGTTTAGAGACGCAAAGCAAACTTAATTTCTTCAAGAAATTTTCTTGTACATCAGGAAGCATTTGGGTGTTATTTCTGCATCCAGGCTGTAGTTTTGGGTGCTTACCATCACCTTCTGCGTTGCTAAAATGTTTGCTTAGGAAATGCAACACCAATCATCTTGCATATAAAGACTGTCAAAATATGAGAATAACTCTATGAAATGGTTATTGAGTCATTGATCAGAAATACAAGAAAAGGATAAGTTGTTGTCAGTCAAAGGATGTTCTCAGATATAACTTATCCTAGTCATGAAAAATGTGCACAAAGGATAGTTCGTCCGATGACAGACTTATAGAACAACAAGCACAACAACAATATCACTTATTGACAACAAAATTAAAAAGAAAAGAATACGAAAAATAAGGTCAGTGAAGCATTTCTACTGGCGTGACTTCGAGATGATCTCCTCTGAAGGCAATTCCAATGTAGCTCCGGAGTGCTCTTTCTCAGGCTTCACCACTGTCAAAATCACAAAGCAAATGAAATAATAAAGCATATAAAAAGAATCATAAACTAAATGGCTTCAGACTTAATTCGCTCAAAACCGAGTAGTATCCAAGCAACTAAATTTTCAGCCAGTATAATCTGGTACAAATAAGATACTGGATACTGCCTATCTAATCTCTATTTAGCATGAATGCTCAGTTTACACCATTTAAACCCTCAACCCCGCAACTTTATGTTTCCTTAATTTAATTAAAAAACACTATATCCACCTGAAATGTACATTCAAGATATTAAACTAGTAAAAATGCATCTGAGGAGAAGCCAGTATTTGCAAATTTTTTTTTCTTTTATCCATTTGCCCAACAACACAAAAAAAGGATGGTTTCAGTTTTACACAGACAAAAAAACGACAGATTAATTTGTCTTTGTTTCCAATTCTTAATAGAAAGATGGAAAACTAGAAAATGACAATCCTTGTTTATTTACAATAGAGCAAACTACAGAATGTGATATCTAGTTCCTACACTGAAAAGGGAATCATAATACTGCTTAGTATGAAATGTACTTGTTTGAATAAGACCCTACATTTTTTATATTCACTCTTGAGAAGCACCAAAGTGGCATTAGTTATCTCTTGGCTCTTGCATTCATGCATAGAACACATAAAGAGAACCCAACCCAGTACAACATACAAAAAGAGAGATAGCACAATTATTAGCAGAGGCAGAGCTCTCAAAAGGAAAAAAAAAGAAGAAAAGAAATATACCGAAGGATCCAGAAGGGGAGCGCTTGGCCTGAACGATCACGTGCTCGATGAAGTGCGACGCCTCCTTCGCCTGATCCACCAGCTCCCGCGCCTCCGCCTCCGACGCCACCCCGCGGTGCTCCTCGAACCTCCGCCGGATCTCGTTCTTCGATTCCGTCAGCATCAGCTTGTCTCCGGCGAACGTCCGCCGCGTCGCCCGGAGAAGAGCTCTGTACGCCGCCAGCACCTCTACGCTCGCCATCTCGAGAAAAGAGTACAAGTGCCTTTGGTCGATTCCTTCGATTATTTTGTTTTCCTCTCTTTGTAATTAATTTCTCTTTTAGGCCCATTGGGCCTACTTCTACTCTAATAAGGCCTATTCAAATCCAAAGATTGTACATTCAATTGTGCACAGTAATTTTATTCATAGAAAGTAGAAACACAATAATTTTAATTTTATTCATCTTCTGTTTGCTAAATGCACTCTAAATAGTGATTGCCTGATTCAAAGACCCAGACATTACATCAGTGTAAGTGTAAATTCTCCATTACCAGATGAGGCGTACGTGACGGTGACGGTGACGGTGACGGTGAGCCGTATCTTGTTCCCATCTAGAATACACTGGATTGTCATGATTTCTCCTTCTGACCCGAGGTACCATGTATATTAGAATCTCTGCTATTGATGTTCAGATGATTTCTCTATCACCTCGGAGAAATTCAAGTTATTGTAATAGTGCAAGTCAAAAACTTAACATTAAATAGATTGGATGAATGGTTAATACATTACTGGTACTGCATCTTGACGCATAAGTAGCGTGTGATACATATTGATACTGCTTCTGAAATAAGATATATAATGATACTTATCATAAAGAAATTAAGTTGACACTTCCGTGCCTATGAAAACTGGGTAGATTGGAATGATATTACATATTCCAGTAACACTTTTCTTTTTTTTGAATTGACACATTTTGTTGTCAATATTGTACTGATATAAGTGACCATGCCTGACACACTTGTGGGGGTGGTGGTTGATTCGAAACCCAATTTTTTGTTCGTCTTCATAACAGATGCGAAACCCAATTTCTGTTACTAGCAGTAGCTGATTTGGGGAATTGGACCCTCATCTGATGCTTTCTCATAAAATAAATAAACAACCTTTTACTGGCACTAGCAAAATGAATCAGGGTAGACACGTGTCTACCTCTGGATTCTAAATTTTTTTATACACTCAATGATATTAGATATGGTGCCTACCCCTGGATTAGTATTGTGTCTACCTCTGTTTCAGACTCGTTCAATATTTTCTGGTTTAAACTAAGATTGTTGATCCTCTCTTGCTCTCTTTGCAAATCGTTATTTTCGGCAGACTTAACAATTCCGGATGGACCGTCCCTCTCTTCTTCCACTCTGACCCGAGTCGCGAATTACCATCAGCTCGAAGCCTCAAACCCTTACCTTAAGCGGCTAAGTCCAAACTTGCGAATCGTGATCGTGCATGTCTCGTCAAACATCCATTGTTGGTGCCTGGCGAGTCCCTCAAACCATCCCACACTCAACACTATGTCCTTTGCTTTGACCTTTATGCACATTTTCATCGTTTTTGTGCAAAGCCATCTAGCCTTGACTCATCTATCTTTGTAACGCATATAGGAGCAAGAAATAAACTTTTTCTCTTTCAAATTCGAATCATTCTTAGTTTAATTCAATCACAATCGTTGAAGTGCAATACTTCAATGTCAAAATAGATGCAAATTTCATAAATTTTCCCATGAGATGCAAATTTTAATTCTAATCGTGTTTCATTGGTACGTATCATAACACTTGGATATATGCTTCAGACCTTCAGTTGTTACTACTATACATATTTAGATATATGATTCAGTTGCTATTATAAAATATTAATGCTAAAGAGAAATGACAAACAAACAAATCTCATCAGTAAAAATACTTACCGATTGAAATATAATAAAAATAACAACACAATAAAAATCAATCAATTTAAGTACTACATGTGAAGTGATTCTTGCTCAACTTCATAAATAAGCAAAAAGAATGTTGCTACACAACTGTCTATCTAGTAAAAAAAAAATGTCATTTTGAGTTTTATTTCAATATGGTCATATGAGTCCTAGATTTCTAGTTCAATTAACCTGAAGTGAATCAATTGATATGACTTTAATTCATTTATTGTTTGATTATTAGCTGATATCTTTATTTTGAACATTATCAATCGATGTTTTTACTATGTCAGTGTGAGACATATGATGAATTGAATGAATGTACACAATACCTTGTCAAAAAACATTAGGATATGTCGGTTCGATTTATCATCATCGATTTGATTTAATTTTGTAAGTGTTATTATATTATATTTAATTTTGTAATATTTAATGGAAAATTAGTTTTATGTCACTATAAAACTTGAAAATTGTCACAATGTCACTCAGAAAAATTATCAAATGTCACTATCGACACCCGATCTCTTAACAAAAAAATAACCGGTAATGACATTTTCAAACAAAAATTACAATTGATGTTTCATAGTGGCAAAAATCAAATGTCCCCAAATAAACCATACTCTTTAATTACTATGGTATTTAATATTTTGACGAAATTTTTTTTTTGTAAGTAGTACCTATCCCTGATCATAATCCTGGATCCGCCACTGTTTACCGGAGTTGAGTACCTTATCTACTTTGGTAAAAGGTTAGTAGATAGCCTGTTCCAGTGTTCTATGTTCCCATTTGGAAAATATTTTTATATACTAGCATCCAACTTCTCTGCCATTATCCTGCTGACAGGTGGGAGTTGCAAAATGCATACTACATCATCATATACAGTCACAGTTTCTGTTCTAAACTTATTCTTAACACATCTCATAAATTAAAACACACTTCTAGCAGTTTAATTTTGGCTTTTTAGGCTGTGTTTATGAAGAATTTCATTTATTTTTTGCAAGTTATCGTCAAATCTCAATTGGTCGCAAGTTCAAAGTGGGAAGTTTTTTTACAAATATTGTTTATATTATTGAGCCTAAACATGAACTCTTCAAATACAGGCACAGTATGTGAGCAACGACTCCAATTATCTTATTTGTGGCACAAACATGTTTGCAATTCTTAGGAGACAGCCAAAGGCGAAGACAGAAAAAGGAAGGACAAAGGTTTAGGAGACTTATGTTTACTTTACACATGCATTGGCGCAGTCACCTTCCACGTCATCAACATCTGTACCAACATGAGTTTGTGCTGCTGCTCCATTCGCAAAACCGTCTTCACTGCTTTATGGGCACATTTCATGTACCGACTCCACAGCCACAGGCACGGCGGTATGTAGCATTTCCTTGCTAATATCAGCACATGAATGCTGTCTGGTGTATTTGCATTGCTACTCCGACCAATTTAACCGGTTCTTGACTTGACTCATGGGACCAACCTGGAGTAATTAAGTTTATTGTACAGTGACATAGGTACCATCAGCTTAAAACTAGATTTACCAACTTGTACATGCCAGATGATAACTAGATTTACCAACTTTTTTATTTTTGTACATGCCAATTTGCTTGTACCAACTCTGGACCTCTGGCGCATACTGTTTTTTCAGCAATGGTACAAAAAATACAGACCTAACCAGGAAAAGCTTACCATTATATGTATAGTTAGCTGTACTGGACTACTGGCACATACAGAAATGGATTTGCAATGAAGAAAAATGATACAATCACAAAACACTAATATAACATAAAACTCTGACCTCAACCATTCTCAACAATTGTTAACATTGGCAACAGATTCAAATAGATAATTGCTATTTTCTGTGTGTAACTAAATAATAACACAAAGAACTATTTAGTGTGCTAATAGCACTGGTGACACACTTTTTCTAGTCAATGATTTCTACAATTCTCAAGGACACTAGAATACAAGTTTTGATATTAACATATTACAAAAATAAAAATCAATCCTCCTTTTTACATGCTCGATCAAGCAGGGCACCATTCCTATTAAGAAACAAAATGCAAACTGGAGTGACATCTCAAGAGTCAAAATGATTTTACCCGATGAGACGAACAGCTCTCCTTTCATAATTCTATGCTGTCTAGTTACAGTAGCAAAAACAAAAGATAAAATTACCATAAATAAGAACATTACATCTGGAACACATTTTGGGATCCTACTATATCCACTAACATGGTGGCATGATAAGGTGTAACACCACGAATTCATATCTGCTGTTATTCTGGGGAATAATAGGACTCTGTTTTCCTCATATCTGACCGTCTATTTTTGATCTAACAGTTAGAATATATAATACATAGAGCCCCGTGCAGTCCATCTGTGCCGTACGTTCATCTACGTGGAAATCTGGCGGTCGGATCAGAGGATAACAGGACCCCCAAGAATAACAGCAGATACGGACTATAACATAGCAGGTAACAATCTATAACATAGCTCTAGTAAAATCTTGTAAGAGATACCATCACATAATAATCTTCTTGCGCCTATTCCTGTGGTGGCTCTTCAGTTCTCCTATTTTATTCTCCCCTTCTATTCCCCTCTGATATCCAACATCTGAAACAAAGTTACTTTGAAAATTAAATCAAGCAAATTTGACAGTAATGACAACAACCAGCAAGCTGCGGGAACTATAAAAAAAACAAAGACCGATTCAGCAAAAGCTCATACTATGTTCCTATGGTAGTCTAAACATTGGCAAAACATGAGCGGCACATGAGTGAAAAACAACAAGTGTTTCCTGTAATCAATTAACAATGAAAACAAGAAACACACCTCTGACGCGGTGATCGCCCCAGAACAGCAAATTCCTGGCATCAAACTCATCATCTTCGTCAAATTCATCTCCATAGCCGAGCTCCCCATCGCCTCTATAACCTGGCTCACTTCCATACCCCGATTCATTTCCCTGTGACGGGTCTTTCTCTTGACCCGCTCCAACAGCACCCACTAATCCGGAAGCAGAAGCAGAAGCAGTCCCAGTACCTTCCTTCTCTGGTGCAAAACTTAGAGCAGAGTTCTCCCCCCTCCCTTCTCTAAGTTTTGGCATTCGAACCTCGCTGACATCAGATCCCCAGCTCATGAGCTCGCCGCTGGAGTCGGAGCAGGTGGCGGCAGTGCAAGTGAGGGTGACATGTGTGGTACTGCGGTCGCTGCTGCGGCCAGAAACGGAGCGGGAGCCACGGCGACGGCGCTTGCGTGCAATCCAGCTCTTGTAGCCACCTGTTATGCAGGAAGGTTCAGCGTTAGAATAATGAAATTAGGGATTACAAAGTGGAAATGGAGTGGAAAGAGAGGAAGGTGGAATTGGTTGGTTACCTTGAAGAAATAGAGGGTCCTCGCGGGATCTAGTGGGGAGGTCGTCTCTGAGGGTGAGCCTGGAGAGATCGATCGGGGGATCGGAGAGCGGAGGAGCGGTGGCGCGATCGGAGCGGCAAGGTCGCTTGGTGGGGAAGAGGTAGGGTTTGGAAGGGTGAAGGTCGGCGGAGGACAGGGATAGGGTTTGGTGGTGATGGTGGAGGTGGAAGGGCTTCCAGGAGTGGAGCTGGTGCGCCACCGACTCGATGGGGTTCGATCGATGGTTCGTCGTGGCGCGAGGGGTCATCGTCGTCGATCCCGTATCACGCGACGCATACGCACCTCTTTCTTTTCGTTTCGAACAGTGAGACGAAGAAGGCAAGGGGAATTAGCTACGGAAGAGAAGAGGAGAGGACATAGCCGGAAGAGAAATCTGTTGTTACGGAATCCATCTCTCCTGGCATGGCGAATCCATGGTCAGCCCAGGGATGGAAATGTTAATTTCAACGCTGTAAAACAGGAGGGTACTGTGCGGCAGCCGCAACGTTGAGATGCAGGAATCTAGCCTGCTAATTTTTGTAGTTGAGGACTTAGGTATTTCAGGTAATGTGAATTCGATGTTACGAGTTTTATTTAATTAAATTATAGTATTTAAATACAATTATATATATGGATAAATTTGTTTTTTGTCACTACAAAAAATTGTAAATTGTCAAAATATCATTAAATTTTTTTTAGCAAAATGACACTAAAATCACAATTGATTTTATTTTTGCCACTATCATCATATAATCTTAATAAAAAATACAAAAAATTTGAAATCCCAATATTGTTCCTCTCCTTCTTCTCCTTGAAACTCTACCCAACACTTTGTAGATCTGCGCCAAATTTTATATTTTCGAGTCTGATAAATTTTATATTCTTCTCTATCACAAGGTAAAACCCTCATCCCGCCTCCACTTTCAATCTTCTCTTTTCCTTGATTTGCTCGATTTATTATTGGATGATCTGAAATTTCCAAGAGTGATTTGCTCTTCTTGTTGTCATTGAAATGCTAGCATGGTTTATTTTTACAGGCGGGTCAATAGAGGGAGAAATAACTAAAATTTGACTTATAACCACTTCTTTGATCAATCCAGAAGATCTCCCTATTATAATTTCGAATCGTGTTTTCTCAAGTGAGGTAAAGTATTAAGACTTAATTTTTTTTTTCTAAATGACTGAAGTTGATTTTATTTTGTTTAGATTTCCAATTTTCATATCTTTGAAGGTGATAGTGAATAAGTCACGAGCCCAGTGGCATGCCTCTCACATGAAATTACCAGTAGAGATTGAGGATATAGACAAGATTCCACTAATATCAGATGAAATAAAGGAAAATCTTAGGTCTAACCCAAAAGTCTTCGTAGGAACAAATGCTCATGTTTGCTATCTCTATCGCGGCTTGAGAGTTCTTTAGGTGAACTCACAATTGGTTGCAAACTTGCAACTGAGGGTTTGCAAACTATCAGCAAAGAGCTTCAAGGAGAAGAAGATGGGCAACTTTGGAATTTATAAAGTCTTGTATTTTTTTTATTGAGGTTATATGATGATAGTGGCAAAAAAACTAGTTGTACTTTTAATGACATTTTGTCAATTTCTTGGTTTGTAGTGGCATTTTGCCTATTTACAAGTTTTGTAGTGGCAAAAAACAAAATTTTCTTATATTTAAATCCATAAATGAAAATCGAAATGATGTATTCTTGAATGTTTACCACCCATAAAGGAAGTAATCAAACATGAAGCTATTAAAGTGGTATTCTACGCTTCTTCATGGTGGTTTCCTGAAGGGTTTGGAGTTTTCTTGAAAGGTTACCACCCACATATGAAGTACTCCGATCGAAAACACTTTTCGTCGCACTATATGATGTTTTGTGGTGTTATATTGAATGGTTACCACCCATAAATTAAGTACTCCAATCAGAAACATTCCTTGTAGGAGGATAAGATGCTTAGTGGTGTTTTCTTGAATGTTTAACACCTTCAAATGAAGTAATCAGACATGAAGCACTTAGAGTGGTATTCTATGATTCTTCTTGTGGGTTTCTCGAAAGGTTTGGAGTTTTCTTGAATGGTTACCACCCATAAATGAAGTACTTAGATCAGAATCACTTCTCGTAGCAGGATAAGATGCTTTGTGGTGTTTTCTTGAAAGTTTACCACCCATAAATGAAGTAATCAGACATGAAGCACTTAGAGTTGTATTCTACGCTTCTTCGTGGTGGTTTCTCGATTGGTTTGGAGTTTTCTTGAAAGGTTACCACCCATAAATGAAGTACTTAGATCAGAATCACTTCTCGTAGCAGAATTAGATGCTTTGTGATGTATTCTTGAATGTTTACCACCCATAAATGAAGTAATCTGACTTGAAACACTTAGAGTGGTATTCTATGCTTCTTCGAGGTGGTTTCCTGAAGGGTTGTGAGTTTGCTGAAAGGTTACCACCCATAACTAAAGTACTCGGATCAGAAATACTTCTCGTAGCAATATAAGATGTTTTGTGGTGTTTTCTTGAATATTTACAATCCACAAATGAAGTAATCAGACATGAAACCCTTGGAGTGGTATTCTACGCATCTTCGTGGTGGTTTTCTTGAAAGATTTGAAGTTTTCTTGAAAGGTTACCACCCATAAAAGAAGTACTCGGATCAAAAACACTTTTCGTAGCACTATATGATTTTTTGTGGTGTTTTATTGAATGATTAACACCCATAAATGAAGTACAACAATAAAAAACACTCCTTGTAGAAGGATAAGATGCTTAGTGGTGTTTTCTTGAATGTTTACCACCTATAAATGAAATAATCAGACATGAAACACTTAGAGTGGTATTCTACACTTCTTCATGGCGGTTTCCCGATTGGTTTGGAGTTCTCTTGAAAGGTTACCACCCATAAATCAAGTACAACAATAAAAAAACACTCCTTGTAGAAGGATAAGATGCTTAGTGGTGTTTTCTTGAATGTTTACCACCTATAAATGAATTAATCAGACATGAAGCACTTAGAGTGGTATTCTACACTTCTTCATGGTGGTTTCCTGATTGGTTTGGAGTTTTCTTGAAAGATTACCACCCACAAATGAAGTACTTAGATCAGAATCACTTCTCATAGCAGGATAAGATGCTTTGTGGTGTTTTTTTGAATGTTTACCACCCATAAATGAAGTAATCAAACATGAAACACTTGGGTGATATTCTACGCTTCTTCGTGGTGATTTTCTGAAAGGTTTGGAGTTTGTTGAAAGGTTACCACCCATAAATGAAGTACTCGGATCAGAAATACTTCTCATAGCAGTATAAGATGTTTTGTGGTGTTTTCTGCAATGTTTACCATCCACAAATGAAGTAATCAGACATGAAGCCCTTGGAGTGGTATTCTACGCTTCTTCGTGGTGGTTTCTTGAATGATTTGAAGTTTCCTTGAAAGTTTACCACGCATAAATAAAGTACCCGGATCAAAAAGACTTTTTGTAGCAGAATATGATGTTTTGTGGTGTTATATTGATTGGTTAACACCCATAATTGAAGTACTCGAATCAGAAACACTCCTTGTAGGAGGATAAGATGCTTAGTGGTGTTTTCTTTATTGTTTACCACCTATAAATGAAGTAATCAGACATGAAGCACTTAGAGTGGTATTCTACGCTTCTTCATGGTGGTTTCCTGAAAGGTTTGGACTTTTCTTGAAAGATTACCACCCATAAATGAAGTACTCAAATAAAAAATACTTTTCGTCGCACTACATGATGTTTTGTGGTATTTTCTTGAAAGGTTACCACCCGTAAATGAAGTACTCGGATCAGATACATTCCTCGTAGCAGGATAAGATGCTTTGTGGTGTTTTCCTGAATGTTTACCACCCATAAATGAAGTAATCAGACATGAAACACTTAGAGTGATATTATACGCTTCTTCGTGGTGGTTTTCTGAAAGGTTTGGAGTTTGTTGAAAGGTTACAACCCATAAATCAAGTACAACAATAAAAAAACACTCCTTGTAGAAGGATAAGATGCTTAGTGGTGTTTTCTTGAATGTTTACCACCTATAAATGAATTAATCAGACATGAAGCACTTAGAGTGGTATTCTACACTTCTTTATGGTGGTTTCCTGATTGGTTTGGAGTTTTCTTGAAAGGTTACCACCCACAAATGAAATACTTAGATCATAATCACTTCTCATAGCAGGATAAGATGCTTTGTGGTGTTTTTTTGAATGTTTACCACCCATAAATGAAGTAATCAGATATAAAGCACTTAGAGTGGTATTCTACGCTTCTTCATGGTAATTTTCTGAAAGATTTGATGTTTGTTGAAAGGTTACCACCCATAAATGAAGTACTCGGATGAGAAATACTTCTCGTACCAGTATAAGATGTTTTGTGTTGTTTTCTTGAATGTTTACCATGCATTAATGAAGTAATCAGACATGAAGCACTTAGAGTGGTATTCTACGCTTCTTCGTGGCGGTTTCTTGAATGATTTGAATTTTTCGTGAAAGGTTACCACTCATAAATGAAGTGCTCGGATCAAAAAGACTCTTTGTAGCACAATATGATGTTTTGTGGTGTTATATTGATTGGTTAACACCCATAATTGAAGTACTCCAATCAGAAACACTCCTTGTAGGAGGATAAGATGGTTAGTGGTGTTTTCTTGAATGTTTACCACGTATAAATGAAGTAATCAGACATGAGGAACTTAGAGTGGTATTCTATGCTTCTTCATGGTGGTTTCCTGAATGGTTTGGACTTTTCTTGAAAGATTACCACCCAAAAATGAAGTACTCAAATCAAAAATACTTTTCGTCGCACTACAAGATGTTTTGTGGTGTTTTCGTCGCACTACTTTTCGTCGCACTACTTTTCGTCGCAGTATGAGATGTTTTGTGTTGTTTTCATCAATGTTACCATTCACAAATGAAGTAATCAGACATGAAGCCCTTGGAGTTGTATTCTACGCATCTTCGTGGTAGTTTCCTGAAAGATTTGAAGTTTTCTTGAAAGGTTACCACCCATAAAAGAAGTACTCGAATCAAAAATACTTTTCGTAGCACTATATGATTTTTTGTGGTGTTTTATTGAATGATTAACACCCATAAATGAAGAACAACAATAAAAAACACTCCTTGTAGAAGGATAAGATGCATTGTGGTGTTTTCCTGAATGTTTACCACCCATAAATGAAGTAACCATAAATGAAACACTTAGAGTGATATTATACGCTTCTTCGTGGTGGTTTTCTGAAAGGTTTGGAGTTTGTTGAAAGGTTACCACCCATAAATGAAGTACTCGGATCAGAAACACTTTTCGTAGTAGTATAAGATGTTTTGTGGTGTTTTCTTGAATGTTTACCATGCATAAATGAAGTAATCAGACATGAAGCACTTAGAGTAGAATTCGTGATGTTTTCCTGAAAGATTTGGAGTTTTTGAAAGGTTACCACCCATAAATGAAGTACTCGGATCAGAAATACTTCTCGTAGCTGTATAAGATGTTTTGTGGTGTTTTCATCAATGTTTACCATCCACAAATGAAGTAATCAGACATGAAGCCTTTGGAGTGGTATTCTACGCATCTTTGTGGTAGTTTCCTGAAAGATTTTAAGTTTTTTTGAAAGGTTACCACCCATAAAAGAAGTACTCGAATCAAAAATACTTTTCGTAGCACTATATGATTTTTTGTGGTGTTTTATTGAATGATTAACACCCATAAATGAAGTACAACAATAAAAAACACTCCTTGTAGAAGGATAAGATGCTTAGTGGTGTTTTCATGAATGCTTACCACCTATACAAGAAGTAATCAGACTTGAAACACTTAGAGTGGTATTCTACAGTTCTTCATGGTGGTTTTCCGATAGGTTTGGAGTTTTCTTGAAAGGTTACCACCCATAATTGAAGTACAACAATAAAAAACACTCCTTGTAGAAGGATAAGATTCTTAGTGGTGTTTTCTTGAATGTTTACCACCTATAAATGAACCAATCAGACATGAAGCACTTAGAGTGATATTCTACGCTTCTTCGTGGTGGTTTCCTGAAGGGTTTGGAGTTTTCTTGAAAGGTTACCACCCATAAATGATGTACTCCGATCAAAAACACTTTTCGTCGCACTATATGATGTTTTGTGGTGTTTTCTTGAATGTTACCATCCATAAATAAAGTAATCAGACATGAAGCACTTAGATTGGTATTCTATGCGTCTTCTTAGTGGTTTCCTGAATGATTTGAAGTTTTCGTGAAAGGTTACCACGCATAAATGAAGTACTCAGATCAAAAACACTTTTTGTAGCACTATATGATGTTTTGTGGTGTTTTATTGAATGGTTAACACCCATAAATGAAGTACTCCAATCAGAAACACTCATGGTAGGAGGATAAGATGCTTAGTGGTGTTTTCTTGAATGTTTACCACATATAAATGATGTAATCTGACATAAAGCACTTAGAGTGGTATTCTACACTTCTTCATGGTGGTTTCCCGATTGGTTTGAGTTTCTTGAATGGTTACCACCCATAAATGAAGTACTTAGATCAGAATCACTTTTCGTAGCAGTATAAGTTGTTTTGTGGTGTTTTCTTGAAAGGTTACCACCCGTAAATGAAGTACTCGGATCAGAAACACTTTTCGTAGCAGTATAGGATGTTTTCTGGTGTTTTCTTGAATGTTTACCATGCATTAATGAAGTAATCAGACATGAAGCACTTAGAATGAAATTCTACGTTTCTTAGTGGTGGTTTGCTGAAAGATTTGATGTTTTTTGAAAGGTTACCACCCATAGATGAAGTACTCGGATCAGAAATACTTCTCCTAGCAGGATAAGATGCTTTGTGGTGTTTTTTGGAATGTTTACCATGCACAAATGAAGTAATCAGACATGAAGCCCTTGGAGTGGTATTCGACGCTTCTTCGTGGTGGTTTCTTGAGTGATTTGAAGTTTTCGTGAAAGGTTACCACGCATAAATGAAGTACTCGGATAAAAAAGACTTTTTGTAGCACAATAGATGTTTTGTGGTGTTACATTGATTGGTTAACACCCATAATTGAAGTACTCCAATCAGAAACACTCCTTGTATGAGGATAAGATGCTTAGTGGTGTGTTCTTGAATGTTTACCACCTATAAATGAAGTAATCAGACATGAAACACTTAGAGTGCTATTCTACGCTTCTTCATGGTGGTTACAGAAAGGTTTGGACTTTTCTTGAAAGGTTACCACCCATAAAAAAAGTACTCGAATAAAAAATACTTTTCGTAGAACTATATGATTTTTGTGGTGTTTTATTGAATGATTAACACCCATAAATGAAGTACAAAAATAAAAAAAACACTCCTTGTAGAAGGATAATATGTTTTCTGCTATTTTCCTGAATGTTTACCACCCATAAATGAAGTAATCAGACATGAAACACTTAGAGTGATATTATACGCTTCTTCGTGGTGGTTTTCTGAAAGGTTTGGAGTTTGTTGAAAGGTTACAACCCATAAATGAAGTACTCGGATCAGAAATACTTTTCGTAGTAGTAAAAGATATTTTCTGGTGTTTTCTTGAATGTTTACCATCCATAAATGAAGTAATCAGATATGAAGCACTTAGAGTGGAATTCTACGCTTCTTAGTGGTGTTTTCCTGAAATATTTGGAGTTCTTTGAAAGGTTACCTCCCATAAATGAAGTACTCGGATCAGAAATACTTCTCATAGCAGTATAAGATGTTTTGTGGTGTTTTCATGAATGTTTACCATCCACAAATGAAGTAATCAGACATGATGCCCATGGAGTGGTATTCTACACATCTTTGTGGTAGTTTCCTGAAAGATTTTAAGTTTTCTTGAAAGGTTACCACCCATAAAAGAAGTACTCGAATCAAAAATACTTTTCGTAGCACTATATGATTTTTTGTGGTTTTTATTGAATGATTAACACCCATAAATGAAGTACAACAATAAAAAAACCCTCCTTGTAGAAGGATAAGATGCTTAGTGGTGTTTTCTAGAATGTTTACCACCAATAATTGAAGTAATCAGACATGAAACACTTAGAGTGGTATTCTACACTTCTTCCTGGTGGTTTTCCGATTGGTTTGGAGTTTTCTTGAAAGGTTACCACCAATAAAAGAAGTACTTAGATCAGAATCACTTTTCGTAGCAGTATAAGATGTTTTGTGGTGCTTTCTTGAATGTTACCATGCATTAATGAAGTAATCAGACATGAAGCACTTAGAATGGAATTTTACGTTTCTTAGTGGTGGTTAGCTGAAAGATTTGAAGTTTTTTGAAAGGTTACCACCCATAAATTAAGTACTCAGATCAAAAACACTTTTCGTCGCACTATATGATGTTTTGTGGTGATTTCTTGAATGTTTACCATGCATTAATGAAGTAATCAGACATGAAGCACTTAGAATGGAATTCTACGTTTCTTAGTGGTAGTTTGCTGAAAGATTTGATGTTTTTTGAAAGGTTACCACTCATAAATGAAATACTCGGATCAGAAATACTTCTCGTAGCAGGATAAGATGCTTTGTGGTGTTTTCTTGAATGTTTACCACCAATAATGAAGTAATCAGACATGAAGCACTTAGAGTGGTATTCTATGCTTCTTCATGTTGATTTTCTAAAAGATTTGAAGTTTGTTGAAAGGTTACCACCCATAAATGAAGTACTCGGATCAGAAATACTTCTCCTAGCAGGATAAGATACTTTGTGGTGTACTCTGGAATGTTTACCATCGACAAATGAAGTAATCAGACATGAAGCCCTTGGAGTGGTATTCTACGCTTCTTCGTGGTGCTTTGTTGAATGATTTGAAGTTTTCGTGAAAGGTTACCACGCATAAATAAAGTAATCGGATCAAAAACACTTTTTGTAGCACAATATGATGTTTTGTGGTGTTATATTGATTGGTTAACACCCATAATTTAAGTACTTCAATCAGAAACGCTCCTTGTAGAAGGATAAGATGCTTAGTGGTGTTTTCTTGAATGTTCACCACCTATAAAGGAAGTAATCAGACATGAAGTACTTAGAGTGGTATTCTACGCTTCTTCATGGTGGTTTACTGAAAGGTTTGGACTTTTCTTGAAAGGTTACCACCCATAAAAGAAGTACTCGAATCAAAAATACTTTTCGTAGCACGATATGATTTTTTATGGTGTTTTATTGAATGATTAACAACCATAAATGAAGTACAACAATAAAAAAACACTCCTTGTAGAAGGATAAGATGCTTTGTGGTGTTTTCCTGAATGTTTACCACCCAAACATGAAGTAATCAGACATGAAACACTTCGAGTGATATTATACGCTTCTTCGTGGTGGTTTTCTGAAAGGTTTGGAGTTTGTTGAAAGGTTACCACCCATAAATGAAGTACTCGGATCATAAACACTTTTCGTAGTAGTATAAGATGTTTTGTGGTGTTTTCTTGAATGTTTACCATGCATAAACGAAGTAATCAGACATGAAGCACTTAGAGTTGAATTCTACGCTTCTTAGTGGTGTTTTCCTGAACGATTTGAAGTTTTTAGAAAGGTTACCACCCATAAATGAAGTACTCGGATCCGAAATACTTCTCTTAGCAGTATAAGATGTTTTGTGGTATTTTCTTGAATGTTTAGCATGTATTAATGAAGTAATAAGACATGAAGCACTTAGAATGGAATTCTACGTTTCTTAGTGGTGGTTTGCAGAAAGATTTGAAGTTTTTTGAAATGTTAACACTCATAAATGAAGTACTCGGATCAGAAATACTTCTCGTAGTAGGATAAGAAGCTCTGTGGTGTTTTCTTGAATGCTTACCATCCATAAATTAAGTAATCAGACATAAAGCACTTAGAGTGGTATTCTACACTTCTTCATGGTGGTTTCCTGAAAGGTTTGGACTTTTCTTGAAAGATTACCACCCATAAATGAAGTACTCAAATAAAAAAATACTTTTCGTCGCACTACATGATGTTTTGTGGTATTTTCTTGAAAGGTTAGCACCCATAAATGAAGGATCAGAATCACTTTTCGTAGCGGTATAAGATGTTTTGTGGTGTTTTCTTGAATGTTTACCATGTATTAATGAAGTAATCAGACATGAAGCACTTAGAATGGAATTTTACGTTTCTTAGTGGTGGTTTGCTGAAAGATTTGAAGTTTTTTGAAAGGTTACCACCCATAAATGAAATACTCGGCTCAGAAATACTTCTCGTAGTAGTATAAGATATTTTGTGGTGTTTTCTTGAATGTTTACCATGCATTAATGAAGTAATCAGACATGAAGCACTTAGAATGGAATTCTACGTTTCTTAGTGGTGGATTGCAGAATGGTTTGGAGTTTTCTTGAATGGTTACCACCCATAAATGAAGTACTCACATCAGAATCACTTCTCGTAGCAAGATAAGATGCTTTGTGGTGCTTTATTGAATGCTTACCACCCATAAATGAAGTAATCAGACATGAAGCACTTAGAGTGAACGCTTATTAGTGGTGTTTTCCTGAAAGATTTGAAGTTTTTAGAAAGGTTACCACCCATAAATGAAGTACTCGGATCCGAAATACTTATCGTACCAGTATAAGATATTTTTTGATGTTTTCTGGAATGTTTACCATCCACAAATGAAGTAATCAGACATGAAGCCCTTAGAGTGGTATTCTACGCTTCTTCGTGGTGGTTTCTTGAATGATTTGAAGTTTTCGTGAAAGGTTACCACGCATAAATGAAGTACTCGGATCAAAAACACTTTTTGTAGCACAATATGATGTTTTGTGGTGTTATATTGATTTGTTAATACCCATAATTGAAGTACTCCAATCAGAAACACTCCTTATAGGAGGATAAGATGGTTAGTTGTGTTTTCTTGAATGTTTACCACCTATAAATGAAGTACTCAGACATGAAGCACTTAGAGTGGTATTCTACTCTTCTTCATGGTAGTTTCCTGAATGGTTTGGACTTTTCTTGAAAGATTACCACCCATAAATGAAGTACTCAAATAAAAAATACTTTTCGTCGCACTACATGATATTTTGTGGTGTTTTCTTGAAAGGTTATCACCCATAAATGAAGTACTCGGATCAGAAATAGTTCTCGTAGCAGTATGAGATGTTTTGTGTTGTTTTCATCAATGTTTACCATTCACAAATAAAGTAATCAGACATGAAGCCCTTGGAGTTGTATTCTACGCATCTTCGTGGTAGTTTCCTGAAAGATTTGAAGTTTTCTTAAAAGGTTACCACCCATAAAAGAAGTACTCAAATCAAAAATACTTTTCGTAGCACTATATGATTTTTTGTGGTGTTTTATTGAATGATTAAAACCCATAAATGAAGTACAACAATAAAAAAACACTCCTTGTAGAAGGATAAGATGCATTGTGGTGTTTTCCTGAATGTTTACCACCCATAAATGAAGTAACCAGAAATGAAACACTTAGAGTGATATTATACGCTTCTTCGTGGTGGTTTTCTGAAAGGTTTGGAGTTTGTTGAAAGGTTACCACCCATAAATGAAGTACTCGGATCAGAAACACTTTTCGTAGTAGTATAAGATGTTTTGTGGTGTTTTCTTGAATGTTTACCATCCATAAATGAAGTAATCAGACATGAAGCACTTAGAGTGGAATTCTACGCTTCTTAGAGGTGTTTTCCTGAAAGATTTTTAGTTTTTTGAAAGGTTACCACCCAAAAATGAAGTACTCGGATCCGAAATACTTCTCTCAGCAATATAAGATGTTTTGTGGTATTTTCTTGAATGTTTAACATGCATTAATGACGTAATAAGACATGGAGCACTTAGAATGGAATTCAACGTTTCTTAGTGGTGGTTTGCTGAAATATTTGAAGTTTTTTGAAAGGTTAACACTCAAAAATGAAGTACTCGGATCAGAAGTAGTTCTCGTAGTAGGATAAGACGCTCTGTGGTGTTTTCTTGAATGTTTACCATCCATAAATTAAATAATCAGACATGAAGCATTTAAAGTGTTATTCTACGCTTCTTCGTGGTGGTTTCTTGAATGATTTGAAGTTTTCGTGAAAGGTTTCCACGCATAAATTAAGTACTCGGATCAAAAAAACTTTTTGTAGCACAATATGATGTTTTGTGGTTTTATATTGAATGGTTAACACCCATAATTGAAGTACTCAAATCAGAAACACTCCTTGTAGGAGGATAAGATGGTTAGTGGTGTTTTCTTGAATGTTTACCATCCAAAAATGAAGTAATCAGACATGAAACACTTGGGTGATATTCTACGGTTCTTCGTGCTGATTTTCTGAAAGGTTTGGAGTTTGTTGAAAGGTTACCACCCATAAATGAAGTACTCGGATCAGAAATACTTCTCGTAGCAGTATAAGATGTTTTGTGGTGTTTTCTGGAATGTTTACCATCCACAAATGAAGTAATAAGACATGAAGCCTTTGGAGTGGAATTCTACACTTGTTCGTGGTGGTTTCTTGAATGATTTGAAGTTTCCGTGAAAGTTTACCACGCATAAATAAAGTACTCGGATCAAAAAGACTTTTTGTAGCAGAATATGATGTTTTGTGGTGTTATATTGATTGGTTAACACCCATAATTGAAGTACTCGAATCAGAAACACTCCTTGTAGGAGGATAAGATGCTTAGTGGTGTTTTCTTTATTGTTTACCACCTATAAATGAAGTAATCAGACATGAAGCACTTATAGTGGTATTCTACGCTTCTTCATGGTGGTTTCCTGAAAGGTTTGGACTTTTCTTGAAAGATTACCATCCATAAATGAAGTACTCAAATAAAAAATACTTTTCGTCGCACTACATGATGTTTTGTGGTATTTTCTTGAAAGGTTACCACCCGTAAATGAAGTACACGGATCAGATACATTCCTCGTAGCAGGATAAGATGCTTTGTGGTGTTTTCCTGAATGTTTACCACCCATAAATGAAGTAATCAGACATGAAACACTTAGAGTGATATTATACGCTTCTTCGTGGTGGTTTTCTGAAAGGTTTGAAGTTTGTTGAAAGGTTACCACCCATAAATGAAGTACTCGGATCAGAAACACTTTTCTTAGTAGTAAAAGATATTTTGTGGTGTTTTCTTGAATGTTTACCATCCATAAATAAAGTAATCAGATATGAAGCACTTAGAGTGGAATTCTACGCTTCTTAGTGGTGTTTTCCTGAAATATTTGGAGTTTTTTGAAAGGTTACCTTCCATAAATGAAGTACTCGGATCAGAAATACTTCTCATAGTAGTATAAGATGTTTTGTGGTGTTTTCATGAATGTTTACCATCCACAAATGAAGTAATCAGACATGATGCCCTTGGAGTTGTATTCTACGCATCTTCGTGGTAGTTTCCTGAAAGATTTTAAGTTTTCTTGAAAGGTTACACCCATAAAAGAAGTACTCGAATAAAAAATACTTTTCGTAGCACTATATGATTTTTTGTGGTGTTTTATTGAATGATTAACACCCATAAATGAAGAACAACAATAAAAAACACTCCTTGTAGAAGGATAAGATGCATTGTGGTGTTTTCCTGAATGTTTACCACCCATAAATGAAGTAACCATAAATGAAACACTTAGAGTGATATTATACGCTTCTTCGTGGTGGTTTTCTGAAAGGTTTGGAGTTTGTTGAAAGGTTACCACCCATAAAAGAAGTACTCGGATCAGAATCACTTTTCGTCGTAGTATAAGATGTTTTGTGGTGTTTTCTTGAATGTTTACCATTCATAAATGAAGTAATCAAATATGAAGCACTTAGAGTGGAATTCTACGCTTCTTAGTGGTGTTTTCCTGAAAGATTTGAAGTTTTTAGAAAGGTTACCACCCATAAATGAAGTACTCGGATCCGAAATACTTCTCGTACTAGTATAAGATATTTTGTGATGTTTTCTGGAATGTTTACCATCCACAAATGAAGTAATCAGACTTGAAACCCTTGGAGTGGTATTCTACGCTTCTTCGTGTTGGTTTCTTGAATGATTTGAAGTTTTCGTGAAAGGTTACCACGCATAAATGAAGTACTCGGATCAAAAAGACTTTTTGTAGCACAATATGATATTTTGTGGTGTTATATTGATTGGTTAACACCCATAATTGAAGTACTGCAATCAGAAACACTCCTTGTAGGAGGATAAGATGGTTAGTGGTGTTTTCCTGAATGTTTACCACATATAAATGAAATAATCAGACATGGAGCACATAGAGTGGTATTCTACGCTTCTTCACGGTGGTTTCCTGAAAGGTTTGGACTTTTCTTGAAAGATTACCACCCATAAATGAAGTACTCAAATCAAAAATACTTTTCGTCACACTACATGATGTTTTGTGGTGTTTTCTTGAAAGGTTACCACCCATAAATGAAGTACTCGGATCAGAAACACTTTTCGTCGCAGTATAGGATGTTTTCTGGTGTTTTCTTGAATGTTTACCATGTATTAATGAAGTAATCAGACATGAAGCACTTATAATGGAATTCTACGTTTCTTAGTGGTGTTTGTTGAAAGATTTGAAGTTTTTTGAAAGGTTACCACCCATAAATGAAGTACTCGGCCCAGAAATACTTCTCGTACTAGTATAAGATGTTTTCGGTGTTTTCTTGAATGTTTACCATGCATTAATGAAGTAATCAGACATGAAGCACTTAGAATGGAATTCTACGTTTCTTAGTGGTGGATTGCTGAAAGGTTTGGAGTTTTCTTGAATGGTTACCTCCCATAAATGAAGTACTCACATCAGAATCACTTCTCGTAGCAAGATAAGATGCTTAGTGGTGTTTTATTGAATGTTTACCACCCATAAATGAAGTAATCAGACATGAAACACTTATAGTGATATTCTACGCTTCTTCGTGGTGGTTTTCTGAATGGTTTAGAGTTTGTTGAAAGGTTACCACCCATAAATGAAGTACTCGGATCAGAAACACTTTTCGTAGCAGTTATGATGTTTTGTGGTGTTTTTCTAGAATGTTTACCAACCATAAATTAAATAATCAAACATGAAGCACTTAGAGTGCAATTCTACGCTTCTTGGTGGTGGTTTGTTGAAAGATTTGACGTTTTTTGAAAGGTTACCACCCATAAATGAAGTACTCGGATCAGAAATATTTTTCGTAGTAGTATAAGATGTTTTGTGGTGTTTTCTTGAATGTTACCATCCATAAATGAAGTAATCAGACATGAAGCACTTAAAGTTGTATTCTACGCTTCTTCGTGGTGGTTTTCTGATTGGTTTGGAGTTTTCTTGAAAGGTTACCACCCATAAATGAACTACTCGGATCAAAAACACTTTTCGTAGCAGTATAAGATGTTTTGTGGTGTTTTCTTGAATGTTTACCATCTATAAATGATGTAATCAGACATGAAGCACTTAGAGTGAAATTCTAAGCTTCTTAGTGGTGGTTTGCTGAAAGATTTGAAGTTTTGTTGAAAAGTTACCACCCATAAATGAAGTACTCGGATCAGAAATACTTCTCGTAGTAGTATTAGATGTTTTGTGGTGTTTTCTTGAATGTTTACCATCCATAAATGATGTAATAAGACATGAAGCACATAGAGTGGTATTCTACGCTTCTTCGTGGTGATTTCCTGAAAGATTTATGGTTACCACCCATAAATGAAGTACTATGATTTAAAACACTTTTCGTAGTAGTATAAGATGGTTTGTTGTGTTTTCGTGAATGTTTACCACCCATAAATGAAGTACATAGAGTGTTATTCTATGCTTATTCATTGGTGTTTCACGAAAGGTTACGACACTTAAATGAAGTACTCGAAGAGGAAACACTTCTCGTAGTAGGCCATGATGCTTTGTCGAGTTCTCTTGAAAGGTTATCACTCATAAATGAAGTAATCAAATGAAAAACACATCTCCTAGTATGATAAGAAGCTTTGTGGTGTTTTATTGAATGGTTGCCACTCATAAGTGAAATACATGGACATGAAGCACTTAAAGTGTTATTCTATTTTTCTCTGTGGTGTTTTAGTAAAAGGTTGCCACTATTAAATGAAGTACTCGAAGAAGAAACATTTCTCGCATTTTGCTATGATGTTTCGTGGAGTTTTCTTGAAAGTTTAGCACCCATAAATGAAATAATCGAATCAGAAGCACTTCTTGTATTACGCTATAATGCTTTGTGGAGTTTTCTTGAAAGGTTACTGATGTTCGGACCAGAACTAGAGTTGTGTGGGTCGTAGATCTGTCTATCAAATAATATTTATAGTTCCTAATCCCAATTTAGCGTCGCATCAAACGACGGTCTATCGTAGATCAGGGTCGAACCACAAGGACGGTGAACAACTTTAAACCAGACTCTAATTTCAATTCTAAGACTTCTCAAACAAACAAGTAACTCTTTTTGGTGTTTTGGTATAAATTGGGGGGGGGGGGGGTTTGCAGTTGAGTTGGGTGACAAACAATCAATTATAAGTAAATAGCAAGTAAACAAAGCAAATAAACAATAACAAACAAGTAAACAACTCAAATAATCAATAATATAAAGGTTCCTAGGGTTTAGGACTTGAATTGACTTCAGGATTGGGTTCCTGCGGGTCTGTAAGAGGTTCCTGCGGGGCTGTAAGACCTCTTACAGGGCCGCAGGTAAGGTCTGCAGGGGGGGCAGGACCCTCTGCTGTGCTCTGTTATGTGTTGTGATTGGTGTTTTGACACACAAGACTAACTCAAACTCCCTCAACTCTCGTTTGTTGGTTGTTTAACAGATCAAGCAAGTCAAATACACCATTAAGTCTCTCTCGAGTACTTAAAATCAATTGAACGCGTTCTAAGGTTAGTTCACCCTCTCGGGTTGAACACGAGATTCCCTCTCGGGCTGTCTCGGACTCAAATAAATCAACCTAAACAATTCCAATATTCAAATGATGGTTACTTAATATTAAAACCCACACTAGGTTTGGCCTTCACCTACGGGTAATCAAGCAACAAGCAAGTAAACAGAGGAAAAGACAAGTATCAAGCAGTTCAATATGAAAATCACCACAAATAACTCAGTTAAAACATCAATCCATCCATGCAATCATTATCCTACCCTAAGAACTAGATAACTACTCACGACTCATGTTCATACAACAAAATAAGAGATAAAACAGAGAGTTCATGAGTAAAGATACAAATAAAACCCTTAAAACTAGAACTCCACTGCGAGGTATGCTTCCCGGCCTTGAATCTCTCCTTAGGCGTGAAGAAACCTCCTCAAATGATGCCCTACAGCCTTCTCAGGTCTGTTGGCTTCAAGACGGCGTCCAAAGAGTCGAAAGTGGAACCCTAAGACCTCTGGAATAACTTCCTTTTATAGGGTCTGAGGCGGTTCTGAGGCTGGGACCTTCCATATCTGTCCCTGCGGGGCCGCAGGTGGCATGAACGGGCCGCAGGGAACATCTCTGGCCCAGCAAACATCTCCCAAGGTGGCAGGCAAGTCTCCAGGTCGCAGGCCATGTCTACAGGGCCGTAGGGACCTTCAACGGGGGCGTAGGGAGCACTTCTGGCCTAGTTAACCTCTTCCAATATGGCATACAAGTCTCCAGGCCGCAGGACATGTCTACAGGACCGCAGGGGACACTTCTGGGCCGCAGGGATTTCATCTGGCTCAGCAAACATCTTCTAAATTGGCCTGCAGGTGTCCAGGCCGCAGGGATCATCAACTGGGTCGCAGGGCATGCCAACTGGGCCGCTGGGATCACCTCTGGGACGCAGGAAAGCTGTTTCTGGCCTGAATCAAGTGCTATCTTGCTCTAAGTCTCTGTGCATGCATGAAAGGGTCTATTAATGCTTAATTATGCCCAGAGAACTCAGCTACACATGTCGTTCATCTCCCAAAGCACTTTGCCTCCTTCGGTAATTGTTGTTTTACTTGGCCAACTATCCAAACCAAGGGACGACTGTTTGGGAACACCTAGGACAGTCCCGTAACCATGTTCATCAGTTGTTTTGCCGGGTTAGATGAACTAAACCCTGGTTGCGACCTTTCCGGCCCTTCGCAACTAGCCATATGTGGAATCTACCTACTCTTGATGATTGGAAGTGATAAGTGGATGTGTACGTGTCTTTGTGGACTCTCACAAGTCACTCCTCTAGGCACTTTGAGTGCTTTGGTAGACTCACTTAGCTCTCAAGATCACTCTCAATTGGTGTTTGGTGTGTGTAAGGTAAGTTTCACCATTTTCATTGTTTTGACGCAAGCGCCAGGCACAACGAGTAGTCCTTTGTTCTAATCCCTCCAAGATCACACGAGGTGAACTCATCTTAGGGCATGCGGTGCTTTTTTTCTTGGATATAACACCAAACACTAAGGGTTTAGCAACTAAGGCAGGGTTCCCTTGTGACCCAATGGATCCTGTAAGGGACAGGAGCCGAACCCCGTCCATTCTAATTATTCCCGGTCGGAATGGACGACACCGGGGCCGCGTCTTATGACACACACGGCTATGCCTTTCTGTGGAACTTAGATATATCATTTAAGGTGGGTGAAAATGTGTATCAGTGCACATATATGTGGAATCTCACATCTCTCCAATGATTTGTGCCTTAGGCATTTAGTGGATCTCACATTTCACTCATTGTTCCACTCAATTGGTGTGTGTTGGTAAGTTTCACCAAGGTAAGGTTTCCCCATTCAGATAAGGTTAGACAACACATACCAGAAAAGGCATAAAAGTGCACCAAACGTCAAGGAAATGAACCTGCAAGTCGAGATATAGGTACAACACGACAATTGCAACAATATGCCCCTTTATTGTAGTTATTTGGACCAATAAGGCTCAAGTTTATACCAAAAGACCCGGTTTTACCCTAAAGAATATATGTGTGAAATACACACATCAAATCTCCCCATGCTTAAACCTTTGCTTGTCCTCAAGCAAATCAAACACAAACCGGACTTTGGTATGAACTTGGAAAAAGATAAAGAGATAGAGATACTGCCTGAATTTGGTCTTCTCGGAATGATTACCAGGGCTTCATGCACTTCATGTCATGCTATAGGTGCTCTTTGGGGGTCTCACTGCATCGTATGAGGTTCCGGTTCTGGTTCTCCTTTACAGGGCCGCAGGCCTTCCTTACAGGGCCGCAGGAAAACCAAAAACAGGCTGTTGGAGCCCCAATTTCACAGATTGACTTGCTTTCTTTTCTTGAATCATTCAAAAACACTAACACCAGGTGCACACATAAGATGGAACAATCAAAAGGAAAATCAAAGCAAGAAACAAAAGAAAATTACTTTGTACAACTAATTTTTTTCTGTATATACAATGCAAATATCCAAGTAAATATGCATGATGCAATCAACTAAACTACATGAAACAAACAACTAACCTATGGATAAGTACTCAGGTTTGTACAAACTCCCTCCCCACGCTGAACCATGCATTGCCCTCAATGCACAGCCCCATAAATACTGAAATAAAAGAAAGGGAACAAGTACAACCTGAGTGAAGATGCCAGCGGGGCCGCTGGCAGCGCTAACTCAACCCTGCGAGGTGCTAGGGTCAGCTGGACCCCTCCTGCGCCTCCTCCGCTCATGTCTATCCTCTCCAGCTCCAGCCCCAATCTCTAAGTCAGCTATTCGTGTGGTCAACTGATGCAGGGAGTAGGCAAATGCTCGCTGGTCAGTGCGCATGTCAAGAATGGTCCGATGTGTGGCATGCGCCTCAGTCTGCATCTGAAGGAGGGTCTGGTGGGAGGCACGTTGATCAGTGCGTATGTCAGTGAGCATGGTGTGCAACTGGGGCCACCCAAACCCGCTAGGCGTGCTGTAAGGTGACGCGTCCTCATCAGGGAAATATGTGTGAGAAGGTCCTGCCTGATGGTAAGTGGGCGATGAGACCGCATAAAATGCCGTTGGCCCCCCCACATGAACGAAAGTGGGCTGAGCCTCATCAGGAACATACTCCTCCATACGCCACGACCTGTCATTGAAGGGATCTAGGGAATGCGCAAGAGGAAGGGGGAAAGAACCGCTAGAAGTCCTCCAAGTGATGCTGGGCCGCTCGGAAGTGGGAGTAATGGTAATCCACTGATAAGAACATAGCTTTCCGAGGTCCACAGTGATGGGTGGTGCAATCGGGCTCCTCGTCACAATATCAACCTGCATGTAGGATGCAATGCAGGTGATATAGGACCCACAGGTGATCTGCCCGGTGGTCCTGCCGTGACCCCGGATGGATACCCAATGGCGCACCATCAGCAACATCAAATCCGGCCTCTTGAATCCTGCATCTCGGTGCTTCAACATAGTGGCGAGGAGTCGGAGGTCATCATGTGTGGGTCGGAGGGAGGACTCTCCGCGCGCAAAGACAGTGAATGCAAGGGTCTTGCATAAGAAACGAAGAGAAGGGTGAATAATCATATTGACCCTAAGGTCGTTAGATGCAGAAGCAACCAACTCATGACCCGTTATGCGGTACCAAAAGTCCGCTCTACCTGCTGTTAGGCTCTCTCTCTCTTCGGTTTCAGGTCCATAACCGATATATTCTGTCTCGGGTTCGGGAAAACCGAACCATCTCCTCATAACCTGTAAGTATACCTGATGCTGCTCACCCATCATAATAAAACTGATATATGGGTCATCATCTTCGGGATCGTAAAGAGTGACCGAAGCTAAAAAATCATAGGTGAGCTCAGCAAAAGCCACATTTTCTCGAGGAATATCCCAGAACATCTGTCTCAACCCCACACGTCGCGTTAAGACATCAAAGTCTTCACGAATCCCCAATTGATCAACCACAGAAAGATCAATGATGGGGGAGGAAACAACTGCTTTGACGCGAATGCGCTCAATATGGTCATTATAGGTTCTTTCCTCTGGTGTGACAAGGTGGGCCCGACTGGTATCACGACCTGACCGTGTGCGGGGCATGATTGGACTAAATAATGTGGCAGGTATACCTTACAGGGGGGCAGACAGTTATAAGAGGTTGGTAAGGGGCTGGTAACAGGGAATAATAGAGCAATTTCACCAATTTGTACCAATCACAGTTCAATTCACCCAGAAATCAATGGTACAGTAGTAAACCGTGTTGGAACCACAATAAAATCAGTACCTACAGTAGGTATCAAGTCCAAAACACGGGATTAAACTCCAACCGTATGAAAAAATAAGAGTGAGGAAAGAAATCACCGGATCGGAGGAGAAAAATGCCAAAAACTCGAAAAGAGAGGGCAGTGGTGGCTGTTGTGCGGTTCTGCAGGAAGACCAGCGGCGGCGCAGGGCTGCTGGCGGCGGCTGCTGTGGTTGCTTGCTGGCCGGGTCTTGTGCGGCGGCGCACGGATTCTGGCGGCGGCGCAGGGACTGCCTGCAGGTCCGTAGGGAAGAGGAAAAGAGGGGAGGAGGAGAAGGGAAAGGGGGAGAGAGAAGAGAGGGAAAAATGAAATAAAGGGAAAAGAAAATGAAGAAAAACAGAAAAGATAATGTCAGCTATTTACAATTTTTATTGTACCCCCCCTACTTACCCTTGCACCGTCCTCGGTGCCCAAAATTCAGAAGTAAAGTAAGAGAAAAAGTAAGGGGAAGGGGTACTCCCTCATTGTAGATACGGTTCAGCCCATGGGCACCACCGGCCCGGAGGTATCCTTGTTTCTGCCCACCAACTAGCATCCACGCGCCAAGAATTAGGTTGCGCGATTGGACGACCCCACCATGTAGGATCCACTTTCATACGAGGTGTTCGTCGGGTCGCAGTCAGGCGAGCGTCTTTTGTTGGAGATTTGGTTTTAGTTCGAGTCGCCTTCTTCCGTTTACGGATATCCCTCTTGATTTCCGCAAGTGTGATCGTCAAGTCGACGTCGTTGATATGCTCGGAATTTATGCGTGGGGCCCTCCGAACTGTCGCTTTCCAAGGCATCTTGAGGTTTGGCTTAGGAACAGTTAGAACTTCGAAAATCAGCCTCTGGTTGGTACCCAACTGGTGGTTGACAGATGTCTGCCACCAGGTTATGTCTGTGCAGGTTGGGCAGGAGAAGGAAAGAAAGAAAAGGAGGCAGAAATTTGTTTGCAAAATGAAAGTTTAGAATAAAGAGAAAGAGGGAAGGTGGGTTAGATATATAGAACCAGAATGAGGCAAATAAGGCAAGTTAATAGTCCATTCCAACTCTGTTTCATCAGCTTTCCTTATCTGTCCCGCAGGCTGCCACCTTCCATTTCTGCCTTACAGGGCCGCAGGGCACCCTTACAGGGCCGCTGGGTCCCCTTACAGGGCGGCAGACAGCTCTGTTACTGCTGCTGTTTGATCCTTCCGATTCCTGCACATCAAAAACACTAACAAACCTAGCGTACCGCATGAGAGAGAACAGAAAATAAATAAAAAAAAGAAAATAAATAAAATGTAAACAAATTAAAGCACAAAATAAAAGAAAAGAGAAAAGAAAGATCAAAAATTTGTCCCTTGGGTTGCCTCCCAAGCAGCGCTTGTTTACGGTCCCGAGCTTGACCTTACTTCTTCAAGGTTTACGACGGTGTTGGGTCAGAGAGGTGCATTTCCATGCGATCCCCATGCGGCAGTCTTGCCACATAGGTCTTTAGGCGCTGCCCATTCACCTTGAACGGCTCTCCGTTCTTTCCACAGATCTCAACGGACCCAAATGGATATACCTTCTTCACCACAAAGGGGCCCGACCACCTAGACTTGAGCTTACCAGGAAATAACCTCAATCTGGAATTAAACAAGAGAACCAAATCACCTTCCTTGAAGTCACGGCGCAGGATGTGCTCGTCATGAGTCCTCTTTGTCCTTTCCTTGTAAATCTTGGCATTTTCGTAAGCATGCAAGCGCATCTCCTCCAATTCATGCAAATCAAGGATGCGCTTCTCGCCGGCTGCTATCAAGTCCATGTTTATGGCCCGAGTTGCCCAATACGCCTTGTGCTCTATCTCCACTGGAAGATGGCAGGGCTTGCCATACACCAGTTTAAAGGGGCTCATGCCAATAGGGGTCTTGAAGGCCGTTCGGTATGCCCAAAGTGCATCGTTAAGCTTGAAAGCCCAATCTTTTCTTGTCCTTGCAACCGTCTTCTCAAGAATAGACTTAATCTCCCTGTTGGACACTTCGGCCTGGCCATTTGTTTGGGGGTGATACGGTAGAGTGACCTTATGCCTCACCCCATAGCTGCTCATGAGCTGCTGGATTTGCCTATTGATGAAGTGCTTCCCTCCGTCGCTGATCACCACTCGAGGTACTCCAAAACGGGGGAAGATAGTGTCCTTGAAAAGGCGCTTGACGGTGTTGGAGTCTGCCTTGGCACAAGGCAGTGCCTCCACCCACTTGGACACATAATCCACTGCCACCAAGATGTGTTCGTTACCTTTCGAGGCAGGGAATGGTCCCATGAAGTCTACACCCCAAACGTCAAAGAGCTCGACCTCCAAAATGGGCTGTTGGGACATCTCATTCCTCTTCGAGATGTTACCGGTTCGCTGGCATTGATCGCAAGAGAGCACAAAAGCATGTGCATCCTTAAAAATAGTGGGCCAAAAGAAACCTGCCTGCAAAACCTTAGCAGCTGTTTTAGATGAAGAGGCGTGGCCTCCATAAGCAGAAGAATGACAATGGAAGAGTATAGAGGGTACCTCCTCGTATGGCACACAACGTCTGAAAATACCGTCAATACCTACCTTGTAAAGATAAGGCTCATCCCAAAAGTAGTATTTGACATCCGACTTGAATTTCTTTCGTTGTTGATAAGTCATCTCCACTGGGTAAATACCTGCAGCCAAAAAGTTAGCAAAATCTGCATACCAGGGTACCGGAGGATTACCAGAGGAGTCGGAGACGAAGAGGACTTCCTGCTTGGGCGCAGGAGAGGCCTGCGGGGCCGCAGGGGGTAACTGCGGGGGCGCAGGGTGGGCCTGCGGGGGCGCAGGGTCACTGCTGGCAGAAGACAGGGAATAGAGCTGTTCGCCAGGGATTGAGTCATCAATTGCGAGGTTGTCTTGGGCTTCTCCTTCCCAGTGCAATCTAGATAGGTGATCCGCAACAGAGTTCTCCGATCCGGGCTTGTCCCTTAGTTCTATATCAAATTCTTGCAGCGAAAGGATCCAACGGAATAGTCTTGGCTTGGCCTCCTTCTTGCTCATCAGGTATCTTAGTGCCGCATGGTCGGTGTATACGACAATATGGGCACCAACCAAATAGGACCTGAATTTCTCGAGCGCATACACCACCGCTAATAGCTCTTTTTCAGTCGTGGTGTAGTTGACTTGTGCAGGGTCAAGGACTTTGCTCGCATAGCAAATAGCCACTGGCTTGTTGTCCTTACGCTGCCCCAGGACAGCACCAACTGCATAGTCGCTTGCGTCGCACATTATCTCAAAGGGCTGTGTCCAATCGGGAGGTTGCAAGATAGGGGCTGAGACAAGTGCCTCCTTCAACCTGTTAAAAGCTTTCACACATTCATCAGAAAAGATAAAGTCATTCTCTTTAATTAAAAGATTAGTCAAAGGTTTAGCTAGTCGAGCGAAGTCCTTGATGAAACGGCGGTAAAAACCGCAGTGACCAAGGAAACTACGAACACCCTTGACATCTGTTGGGGTGCAGAGCTTCTCAATGACTTCAACTTTGGCCTTGTCAACTTCAATGCCCTTACTCGTCACCTTATGCCCAAGCACAATGCCTTCTTGGACCATAAAGTGACACTTCTCCCAGTTGAGAACCAGGTTCACTTCTTCACATCTCTGCAATACCTTACAAAGATTGGCTAGACAGGAATCAAAAGAGGTACCACAAACTGAAAAGTCATCCATAAAGATTTCAACCTCTTTTTCAAGAAAATGAGAGAAAATAGCCATCATTGCCCTTTGGAATGTAGCAGGTGCATTGCACAAGCCAAACGGCATCCTTCGGTAGGCGAATGTGCCATAGGGACATGTGAACGTCGTCTTCTCCATATCTTGGGGGTGGATGGGTACTTGAAAGAAACCAGAGTACCCATCAAGGTAGCAGAAGTGAGTGTGTCTCGCTAGTCGCTCCAACATCTGATCCACAAAGGGGAGTGGAAAGTGGTCCTTGCGAGTCGCAGCATTCAGCTTGCGGTAGTCAATGCACATACGCCACCCAGTTGTGGTGCGCATCTGGACCATCTCACCTTTTTCATTTTTCACAACTGTTGCACCACCTTTCTTCGGTACTACATGAATAGGGCTTACCCATTTGCTGTCCGAGATAGGAAAAATAATGTTAGCTTCAAGCAATTTGAGAATTTCCTTTTTCACTACCTCTTGGAGAATCGGGTTAAGTCGCCTTTGTTGCTGCACGGAGGGCTTGTGATCTTCCTCCAAGTGAATTCGGTGTGCACAGATAGCAGGATTAAGTCCCTTGATGTCCTTGAGTGAGTACCCAATGGCACCCCTATGGATCCTCAGCTTCTCCAAAAGCCTAGCTGTCTCATCAGGGTTCAAATGCGAGCTCACGATCACTGGAGAAGACCCGTCAGAGTTAAGGAACTCATATCTTAGGTTGGAGGGTAGAGGCTTGAGTTCGGGCCTGCTCGCATCTGCGAGCGGTGGTGTGGGGTCAGCTGGGGCTTCCGGCAGAGGGGGATCAACTGCTGGAGTACCAACTGAACATGCTGCCTGCAAAACCTTACAGGGCGCAGAAGACACCTCCAGGGGCGCAGGTGAGGCCTGCGGGGTCGCAGGAGGCACCTCCAGGGCCGCAGGTAATACCTTCTGGGGCGCAGAAGGCTCCTGAGGGACCTCCAGGTCATAGAGCTCATCCTGCAAGCTAGAGAGAAAGTCATTATGATACCTTAGTGAATTTTGGGCTTTCTCGAGCAGATCCGGCTTAACGTCATCTACCAACTCATCTATCACATCCACTCGATAGCAATCATCAGGGCTGTCGGGGTACTTTACTGCATTAGCAACTTGAAACTGCACTTTTTCACTCCCAATCCTCATGGTGAGGGTTCCTTCGTAAGTGTCAAAGATAGTTCTTGCTGTTCGGAGAAAGGGACGCCCCAGAATGACTGGCACATCCTTATCTTCGTTCATCTCCATTACAACGAAATCTCCAGGAACAAAGAATTTGCCTACCTGAACGGGCACATCCTCTACAATCCCAATTGGCAGGCGTATCGAGCTATCTGCAAGCTGTAAAGTCATGCGAGTGGGCTTGAGTTCTCCCACACCTATCTTCTGGAAGACTGTGTGGGGCATGAGGCTGACGCTCGCGCCCAAATCACAGAGGGCTTTCTTAATTTCTGCCTTACCAATAGTACAGGGGATGGTGAATTTCCCCGGGTCCCCAAGCTTTGGAGGAAGCTCCTTACTTACCACTGCGCTGCACTCGAGGTTCAGCTGCACGCTTTTGCAATCATTTAAGCTCCTTTTGTTCGAGAGAATGTCCTTGAGGAACTTAGAGTACGAGGGCATCTGCAAAAGAGCATCCGTGAAAGGGATTGAGATTGTGAGTTGCTCGAGTACCTTCATGAATTTGCCAAATTGTTCGTCTAAACGCCCCTTGACGAGCCTTTGGGGGAATGGGACAGAGGGCCTGTAAGATGACTTGGCTTCAGGTTGCTTGCTTGTCACCTTACCAAGATCTGTTCTGTCCTGCTGTTGAACTTCCTGTTCTTCTGGTTTCTCTGTCTGCACTGCCTGCTGGGCCGCAGGAATCACCTGCGGGGCGCAGGGATCACTTACAGGGCCGCAGGGGTCTCCTGGTGGGCCGCAGACAAAGGATGTTACAGGGCTGAGAGCAGCTGGTGAGCCTGCTGGGTTGCCCGGTTCTGTATTATCCGGCCTTGGTGGATCTTGGTACTTTGTACCACTCCTCAACATGTGCAATGCTTTCACTTCTCCATGAGGGTTGGTCGACTGACTTGGCAACTTCGGTGGGGCTGCCCCACTTGCACTTCCACTTGCCTCCCCAACACCAAGCCTAGATAGCTTCTCGTTCATAGCTTGCAACTGCTCAAACAGGATCTGGTTCATCTTCCCTTGCTCATGCATAAAGTCAGTCACAGGTTGTGGTATGGCATCTTGCTTGGGTTGATAGAACTGGTTTCGGTTATTGAAAGGTTGAGCATTGCGGTTTTGGTTTTGGTTTTGGGGTTGGTTTTGGTTTTGGTTGGGGAAGTGGTTGTTGTTGAAATAGTTTTTGTTGCCAACTCCTTGTCCTTGCTGCTGTGGAGGTCCACTTGGTGTGAACCGAACGCGGTCATTACTGTTCCAAGTCCCAAAAGAATCAGGTCTCTCCCTCCAAGCTTGCCTGTTGGAAGAATTATTCTCATAGGAACGGGAGAATGGTGGCTTGGGGTAGAATGAAGGTTCATTGTTGAGGGAGTTGACTTGTGCACTCCCGTCATCAGCCTGCGTAAGAGGGCATGTCTCATACTCGTGTGACTCATCACCACACAAAGAACATGGATGTGCTTGCACCATCTTGGCAACCCCTTGCTGCTTGTTCAATTTAAACTCCAATGCATCAATCTTAGCCTGCATGAGGGCCAATGGATCAACTTCATACCGTCCTCCAGAACCACGGCTTGTGCCACGAGTCGTGTCACGATTCGACCATTGTTGCTGCTGGGCCAACCTGTCAAAGAGCTCTAATGCCTCAGGGGGCTCCATCTCAAAGATAGTACCACCTGCACCATAATCAACAAAAGCACGACTCTGTGAGGTTAGGCCACTATAGAAAAAATCAACAATCATCCAATGGGTCAAGTTGTGGTGTGGACAAGACTGAAGCAGTTGGTTGAACCTATCCCAAGCATCACTAAATGACTCATCTAGATCCTGCTTGAAAGCAGAAATCTGTGCCCTAATTTTGGCAGTTCTTCTTGCAGGATAAAATTTTGAGAGAAAGAGATTAGACATTTGGGCCCAGGTACCAATTGAGCCCTTTGGAATGAGGTTAAACCAAGACTTAGCCTTATCACGAAGAGAGAAGGGAAATAAGGCTAGCTTCACGTATTCAATGTTAGCTTGTGCACACTTCACGGTCTGACAGCACTGAAGGAAGGTGTTCAGATGGTCATGCGGGTTCTCAACCTCCAGCCCATGAAAACAATTCTGCTGGATGAGGTTGACTACGCCAGAGCCAAAGCTAGGTGGATCTCCGGCTACCGCAGGGAGAAGGATGGGTCCTTGTGCGTCATCAGCATGCGGAATATGAAAGTCTCGAAGGGTGCGAGGCACATATCCTTCATTGTTGTTGTGGTTGTTCAAGTTAGCAAGCCTTTGGGCTTCCGCTATCCTTGCTGCCTCTGCTAACCTCGCTGCCTCAGCTTGGCGTGCAGCCTCAGCCATCTGCTCCGGATTCATAGGTGTTGCCATTTTTGGGGTTTCAGAGGTTGTTTGCGGGGGAGCAGGAAATCTTCTGCGGGGCGCAGGAAGTACCTGCGGGGGCGCAGAAGAAGAGGAAGAGGCTGGTGTTTCAGGTTTGACCCTAGGTTTCGGTGGAACTTGTCTGCTCCTCAGGTGGTAGTCACCAACAGGAGGAAACTCGTCCAGTCTTGTTCCTGAAACAAATCAAGAATAGAAAAAGACAAAAAGAAGGTGAGAATCTAGAATCAAAGTCAGAAATAGATTCAAAGCTATTGCTGCCGTCCCCGGCAACGGCGCCAATTTGATGTTCGGACCAGAACTAGAGTTGTGTGGGTCGTAGATCTGTCTATCAAATAATATTTATAGTTCCTAATCCCAATTTAGCGTCGCATCAAACGACGGTCTATCGTAGATCAGGGTCGAACCACAAGGACGGTGAACAACTTTAAACCAGACTCTAATTTCAATTCTAAGACTTCTCAAACAAACAAGTAACTCTTTTTGGTGTTTTGGTATAAATTGGGGGGGGTTTGCAGTTGAGTTGGGTGACAAACAATCAATTATAAGTAAATAGCAAGTAAACAAAGCAAATAAACAATAACAAACAAGTAAACAACTCAAATAATCAATAATATAAAGGTTCCTAGGGTTTAGGACTTGAATTGACTTCAGGATTGGGTTCCTGCGGGTCTGTAAGAGGTTCCTGCGGGGCTGTAAGACCTCTTACAGGGCCGCAGGTAAGGTCTGCAGGGGGGGCAGGACCCTCTGCTGTGCTCTGTTATGTGTTGTGATTGGTGTTTTGACACACAAGACTAACTCAAACTCCCTCAACTCTCGTTTGTTGGTTGTTTAACAGATCAAGCAAGTCAAATACACCATTAAGTCTCTCTCGAGTACTTAAAATCAATTGAACGCGTTCTAAGGTTAGTTCACCCTCTCGGGTTGAACACGAGATTCCCTCTCGGGCTGTCTCGGACTCAAATAAATCAACCTAAACAATTCCAATATTCAAATGATGGTTACTTAATATTAAAACCCACACTAGGTTTGGCCTTCACCTACGGGTAATCAAGCAACAAGCAAGTAAACAGAGGAAAAGACAAGTATCAAGCAGTTCAATATGAAAATCACCACAAATAACTCAGTTAAAACATCAATCCATCCATGCAATCATTATCCTACCCTAAGAACTAGATAACTACTCACGACTCATGTTCATACAACAAAATAAGAGATAAAACAGAGAGTTCATGAGTAAAGATACAAATAAAACCCTTAAAACTAGAACTCCACTGCGAGGTATGCTTCCCGGCCTTGAATCTCTCCTTAGGCGTGAAGAAACCTCCTCAAATGATGCCCTACAGCCTTCTCAGGTCTGTTGGCTTCAAGACGGCGTCCAAAGAGTCGAAAGTGGAACCCTAAGACCTCTGGAATAACTTCCTTTTATAGGGTCTGAGGCGGTTCTGAGGCTGGGACCTTCCATATCTGTCCCTGCGGGGCCGCAGGTGGCATGAACGGGCCGCAGGGAACATCTCTGGCCCAGCAAACATCTCCCAAGGTGGCAGGCAAGTCTCCAGGTCGCAGGCCATGTCTACAGGGCCGTAGGGACCTTCAACGGGGGCGTAGGGAGCACTTCTGGCCTAGTTAACCTCTTCCAATATGGCATACAAGTCTCCAGGCCGCAGGACATGTCTACAGGACCGCAGGGGACACTTCTGGGCCGCAGGGATTTCATCTGGCTCAGCAAACATCTTCTAAATTGGCCTGCAGGTGTCCAGGCCGCAGGGATCATCAACTGGGTCGCAGGGCATGCCAACTGGGCCGCTGGGATCACCTCTGGGACGCAGGAAAGCTGTTTCTGGCCTGAATCAAGTGCTATCTTGCTCTAAGTCTCTGTGCATGCATGAAAGGGTCTATTAATGCTTAATTATGCCCAGAGAACTCAGCTACACATGTCGTTCATCTCCCAAAGCACTTTGCCTCCTTCGGTAATTGTTGTTTTACTTGGCCAACTATCCAAACCAAGGGACGACTGTTTGGGAACACCTAGGACAGTCCTGTAACCATGTTCATCAGTTGTTTTGCCGGGTTAGATGAACTAAACCCTGGTTGCGACCTTTCCGGCCCTTCGCAACTAGCCATATGTGGAATCTACCTACTCTTGATGATTGGAAGTGATAATTGGATGTGTACGTGTCTTTGTGGACTCTCACAAGTCACTCCTCTAGGCACTTTGAGTGCTTTGGTAGACTCACTTAGCTCTCAAGATCACTCTCAATTGGTGTTTGGTGTGTGTAAGGTAAGTTTCACCATTTTCATTGTTTTGACGCAAGCGCCAGGCACAACGAGTAGTCCTTTGTTCTAATCCCTCCAAGATCACACGAGGTGAACTCATCTTAGGGCATGCGGTGCTTTTTTTCTTGGATATAACACCAAACACTAAGGGTTTAGCAACTAAGGCAGGGTTCCCTTGTGACCCAATGGATCCTGTAAGGGACAGGAGCCGAACCCCGTCCATTCTAATTATTCCCGGTCGGAATGGACGACACCGGGGTCGCGTCTTATGACACACACGGCTATGCCTTTCTGTGGAACTTAGATATATCATTTAAGGTGGGTGAAAATGTGTATCAGTGCACATATATGTGGAATCTCACATCTCTCCAATGATTTGTGCCTTAGGCATTTAGTGGATCTCACATTTCACTCATTGTTCCACTCAATTGGTGTGTGTTGGTAAGTTTCACCAAGGTAAGGTTTCCCCATTCAGATAAGGTTAGACAACACATACCAGAAAAGGCATAAAAGTGCACCAAACGTCAAGGAAATGAACCTGCAAGTCGAGATATAGGTACAACACGACAATTGCAACAATATGCCCCTTTATTGTAGTTATTTGGACCAATAAGGCTCAAGTTTATACCAAAAGACCCGGTTTTACCCTAAAGAATATATGTGTGAAATACACACATCAAATCTCCCCATGCTTAAACCTTTGCTTGTCCTCAAGCAAATCAAACACAAACCGGACTTTGGTATGAACTTGGAAAAAGATAAAGAGATAGAGATACTGCCTGAATTTGGTCTTCTCGGAATGATTACCAGGGCTTCATGCACTTCATGTCATGCTATAGGTGCTCTTTGGGGGTCTCACTGCATCGTATGAGGTTCCGGTTCTGGTTCTCCTTTACAGGGCCGCAGGCCTTCCTTACAGGGCCGCAGGAAAACCAAAAACAGGCTGTTGGAGCCCCAATTTCACAGATTGACTTGCTTTCTTTTCTTGAATCATTCAAAAACACTAACACCAGGTGCACACATAAGATGGAACAATCAAAAGGAAAATCAAAGCAAGAAACAAAAGAAAATTACTTTGTACAACTAATTTTTTTCTGTATATACAATGCAAATATCCAAGTAAATATGCATGATGCAATAAACTAAACTACATGAAACAAACAACTAACCTATGGATAAGTACTCAGGTTTGTACAAACTCCCTCCCCACGCTGAACCATGCATTGCCCTCAATGCACAGCCCCATAAATACTGAAATAAAAGAAAGGGAACAAGTACAACCTGAGTGAAGATGCCAGCGGGGCCGCTGGCAGCGCTAACTCAACCCTGCGAGGTGCTAGGGTCAGCTGGACCCCTCCTGCGCCTCCTCCGCTCATGTCTATCCTCTCCAGCTCCAGCCCCAATCTCTAAGTCAGCTATTCGTGTGGTCAACTGATGCAGGGAGTAGGCAAATGCTCGCTGGTCAGTGCGCATGTCAAGAATGGTCCGATGTGTGGCATGCGCCTCAGTCTGCATCTGAAGGAGGGTCTGGTGGGAGGCACGTTGATCAGTGCGTATGTCAGTGAGCATGGTGTGCAACTGGGGCCACCCAAACCCGCTAGGCGTGCTGTAAGGTGACGCGTCCTCATCAGGGAAATATGTGTGAGAAGGTCCTGCCTGATGGTAAGTGGGCGATGGGACCGCATAAAATGCCGTTGGCCCCCCCACATGAACGAAAGTGGGCTGAGCCTCATCAGGAACATACTCCTCCATACGCCACGACCTGTCATTGAAGGGATCTAGGGAATGCGCAAGAGGAAGGGGGAAAGAACCGCTAGAAGTCCTCCAAGTGATGCTGGGCCCCTCGGAAGTGGGAGTAATGGTAATCCATTGATAAGAACATAGCTTTCCGAGGTCCACAGTGATGGGTGGTGCAATCGGGCTCCTCGTCACAATATCAACCTGCATGTAGGATGCAATGCAGGTGATATAGGACCCACAGGTGATCTGCCCGGTGGTCCTGGCGTGACCCCGGATGGATACCCAATGGCGCACCATCAGCAACATCAAATCCGGCCTCTTGAATCCTGCATCTCGGTGCTTCAACATAGTGGCGAGGAGTCGGAGGTCATCATGTGTGGGTCGGAGGGAGGACTCTCCGCGCGCAAAGACAGTGAATGCAAGGGTCCTGCATAAGAAACGAAGAGAAGGGTGAATAATCATATTGACCCTAAGGTCGTTAGATGCAGAAGCAACCAACTCATGACCCGTTATGCGGTACCAAAAGTCCGCTCTACCTGCTGTTAGGCTCTCTCTCTCTTCGGTTTCAGGTCCATAACCGATATATTCTGTCTCGGGTTCGGGAAAACCGAACCATCTCCTCATAACCTGTAAGTATACCTGATGCTGCTCACCCATCATAATAAAACTGATATATGGGTCATCATCTTCGGGATCGTAAAGAGTGACCGAAGCTAAAAAATCATAGGTGAGCTCAGCAAAAGCCACATTTTCTCGAGGAATATCCCAGAACATCTGTCTCAACCCCACACGTCGCGTTAAGACATCAAAGTCTTCACGAATCCCCAATTGATCAACCACAGAAAGATCAATGATGGGGGAGGAAACAACTGCTTTGACGCGAATGCGCTCAATATGGTCATTATAGGTTCTTTCCTCTGGTGTGACAAGGTGGGCCCGACTGGTATCACGACCTGACCGTGTGCGGGGCATGATTGGACTAAATAATGTGGCAGGTATACCTTACAGGGGGGCAGACAGTTATAAGAGGTTGGTAAGGGGCTGGTAACAGGGAATAATAGAGCAATTTCACCAATTTGTACCAATCACAGTTCAATTCACCCAGAAATCAATGGTACAGTAGTAAACCGTGTTGGAACCACAATAAAATCAGTACCTACAGTAGGTATCAAGTCCAAAACACGGGATTAAACTCCAACCGTATGAAAAAATAAGAGTGAGGAAAGAAATCACCGGATCGGAGGAGAAAAATGCCAAAAACTCGAAAAGAGAGGGCAGTGGTGGCTGTTGTGCGGTTCTGCAGGAAGACCAGCGGCGGCGCAAGGGTACCAGCGGGTCCGCAGGAGCAGGCAGCGGCGGCGCAGGGCTGCTGGCGGCGGCTGCTGTGGTTGCTTGCTGGCCGGGTCTTGTGCGGCGGCGCACGGATTCTGGCGGCGGCGCAGGGACTGCCTGCAGGTCCGTAGGGAAGAGGAAAAGAGGGGAGGAGGAGAAGGGAAAGGGGGAGAGAGAAGAGAGGGAAAAATGAAATAAAGGGAAAAGAAAATGAAGAAAAACAGAAAAGATAATGTCAGCTATTTACAATTTTTATTGTACCCCCCCTACTTACCCTTGCACCGTCCTCGGTGCCCAAAATTCAGAAGTAAAGTAAGAGAAAAAGTAAGGGGAAGGGGTACTCCCTCATTGTAGATACGGTTCAGCCCATGGGCACCACCGGCCCGGAGGTATCCTTGTTTCTGCCCACCAACTAGCATCCACGCGCCAAGAATTAGGTTGCGCGATTGGACGACCCCACCATGTAGGATCCACTTTCATACGAGGTGTTCGTCGGGTCGCAGTCAGGCGAGCGTCTTTTGTTGGAGATTTGGTTTTAGTTCGAGTCGCCTTCTTCCGTTTACGGATATCCCTCTTGATTTCCGCAAGTGTGATCGTCAAGTCGACGTCGTTGATATGCTCGGAATTTATGCGTGGGGCCCTCCGAACTGTCGCTTTCCAAGGCATCTTGAGGTTTGGCTTAGGAACAGTTAGAACTTCGAAAATCAGCCTCTGGTTGGTACCCAACTGGTGGTTGACAGATGTCTGCCACCAGGTTATGTCTGTGCAGGTTGGGCAGGAGAAGGAAAGAAAGAAAAGGAGGCAGAAATTTGTTTGCAAAATGAAAGTTTAGAATAAAGAGAAAGAGGGAAGGTGGGTTAGATATATAGAACCAGAATGAGGCAAATAAGGCAAGTTAATAGTCCATTCCAACTCTGTTTCATCAGCTTTCCTTATCTGTCCCGCAGGCTGCCACCTTCCATTTCTGCCTTACAGGGCCGCAGGGCACCCTTACAGGGCCGCTGGGTCCCCTTACAGGGCGGCAGACAGCTCTGTTACTGCTGCTGTTTGATCCTTCCGATTCCTGCACATCAAAAACACTAACAAACCTAGCGTACCGCATGAGAGAGAACATAAAATAAATAAAAAAAAGAAAATAAATAAAATGTAAACAAATTAAAGCACAAAATAAAAGAAAAGAGAAAAGAAAGATCAAAAATTTGTCCCTTGGGTTGCCTCCCAAGCAGCGCTTGTTTACGGTCCCGAGCTTGACCTTACTTCTTCAAGGTTTACGACGGGTGTTGGGTCAGAGAGGTGCATTTCCATGCGATCCCCATGCGGCAGTCTTGCCACATAGGTCTTTAGGCGCTGCCCATTCACCTTGAACGGCTCTCCGTTCTTTCCACAGATCTCAACGGACCCAAATGGATATACCTTCTTCACCACAAAGGGGCCCGACCACCTAGACTTGAGCTTACCAGGAAATAACCTCAATCTGGAATTAAACAAGAGAACCAAATCACCTTCCTTGAAGTCACGGCGCAGGATGTGCTCGTCATGAGTCCTCTTTGTCCTTTCCTTGTAAATCTTGGCATTTTCGTAAGCATGCAAGCGCATCTCCTCCAATTCATGCAAATCAAGGATGCGCTTCTCGCCGGCTGCTATCAAGTCCATGTTTATGGCCCGAGTTGCCCAATACGCCTTGTGCTCTATCTCCACTGGAAGATGGCAGGGCTTGCCATACACCAGTTTAAAGGGGCTCATGCCAATAGGGGTCTTGAAGGCCGTTCGGTATGCCCAAAGTGCATCGTTAAGCTTGAAAGCCCAATCTTTTCTTGTCCTTGCAACCGTCTTCTCAAGAATAGACTTAATCTCCCTGTTGGACACTTCGGCCTGGCCATTTGTTTGGGGGTGATACGGTAGAGTGACCTTATGCCTCACCCCATAGCTGCTCATGAGCTGCTGGATTTGCCTATTGATGAAGTGCTTCCCTCCGTCGCTGATCACCACTCGAGGTACTCCAAAACGGGGGAAGATAGTGTCCTTGAAAAGGCGCTTGACGGTGTTGGAGTCTGCCTTGGCACAAGGCAGTGCCTCCACCCACTTGGACACATAATCCACTGCCACCAAGATGTGTTCGTTACCTTTCGAGGCAGGAATGGTCCCATGAAGTCTACACCCCAAACGTCAAAGAGCTCGACCTCCAAAATGGGCTGTTGGGACATCTCATTCCTCTTCGAGATGTTACCGGTTCGCTGGCATTGATCGCAAGAGAGCACAAAAGCATGTGCATCCTTAAAAATAGTGGGCCAAAAGAAACCTGCCTGCAAAACCTTAGCAGCTGTTTTAGATGAGGAGGCGTGGCCTCCATAAGCAGAAGAATGACAATGGAAGAGTATAGAGGGTACCTCCTCGTATGGCACACAACGTCTGAAAATACCGTCAATACCTACCTTGTAAAGATAAGGCTCATCCCAAAAGTAGTATTTGACATCCGACTTGAATTTCTTTCGTTGTTGATAAGTCATCTCACTGGGTAAATACCTGCAGCCAAAAAGTTAGCAAAATCTGCATACCAGGGTACCGGAGGATTACCAGAGGAGTCGGAGACGAAGAGGACTTCCTGCTTGGGCGCAGGAGAGGCCTGCGGGGCCGCAGGGGGTAACTGCGGGGGCGCAGGGTGGGCCTGCGGGGGCGCAGGGTCACTGCTGGCAGAAGACAGGGAATAGAGCTGTTCGCCAGGGATTGAGTCATCAATTGCGAGGTTGTCTTGGGCTTCTCCTTCCCAGTGCAATCTAGATAGGTGATCCGCAACAGAGTTCTCCGATCCGGGCTTGTCCCTTAGTTCTATATCAAATTCTTGCAGCGAAAGGATCCAACGGAATAGTCTTGGCTTGGCCTCCTTCTTGCTCATCAGGTATCTTAGTGCCGCATGGTCGGTGTATACGACAATATGGGCACCAACCAAATAGGACCTGAATTTCTCGAGCGCATACACCACCGCTAATAGCTCTTTTTCAGTCGTGGTGTAGTTGACTTGTGCAGGGTCAAGGACTTTGCTCGCATAGCAAATAGCCACTGGCTTGTTGTCCTTACGCTGCCCCAGGACAGCACCAACTGCATAGTCGCTTGCGTCGCACATTATCTCAAAGGGCTGTGTCCAATCGGGAGGTTGCAAGATAGGGGCTGAGACAAGTGCCTCCTTCAACCTGTTAAAAGCTTTCACACATTCATCAGAAAAGATAAAGTCATTCTCTTTAATTAAAAGATTAGTCAAAGGTTTAGCTAGTCGAGCGAAGTCCTTGATGAAACGGCGGTAAAAACCGCAGTGACCAAGGAAACTACGAACACCCTTGACATCTGTTGGGGTGCAGAGCTTCTCAATGACTTCAACTTTGGCCTTGTCAACTTCAATGCCCTTACTCGTCACCTTATGCCCAAGCACAATGCCTTCTTGGACCATAAAGTGACACTTCTCCCAGTTGAGAACCAGGTTCACTTCTTCACATCTCTGCAATACCTTACAAAGATTGGCTAGACAGGAATCAAAAGAGGTACCACAAACTGAAAAGTCATCCATAAAGATTTCAACCTCTTTTTCAAGAAAATGAGAGAAAATAGCCATCATTGCCCTTTGGAATGTAGCAGGTGCATTGCACAAGCCAAACGGCATCCTTCGGTAGGCGAATGTGCCATAGGGACATGTGAACGTCGTCTTCTCCATATCTTGGGGGTGGATGGGTACTTGAAAGAAACCAGAGTACCCATCAAGGTAGCAGAAGTGAGTGTGTCTCGCTAGTCGCTCCAACATCTGATCCACAAAGGGGAGTGGAAAGTGGTCCTTGCGAGTCGCAGCATTCAGCTTGCGGTAGTCAATGCACATACGCCACCCAGTTGTGGTGCGCATCTGGACCATCTCACCTTTTTCATTTTTCACAACTGTTGCACCACCTTTCTTCGGTACTACATGAATAGGGCTTACCCATTTGCTGTCCGAGATAGGAAAAATAATGTTAGCTTCAAGCAATTTGAGAATTTCCTTTTTCACTACCTCTTGGAGAATCGGGTTAAGTCGCCTTTGTTGCTGCACGGAGGGCTTGTGATCTTCCTCCAAGTGAATTCGGTGTGCACAGATAGCAGGATTAAGTCCCTTGATGTCCTTGAGTGAGTACCCAATGGCACCCCTATGGATCCTCAGCTTCTCCAAAAGCCTAGCTGTCTCATCAGGGTTCAAATGCGAGCTCACGATCACTAGAGAAGACCCGTCAGAGTTAAGGAACTCATATCTTAGGTTGGAGGGTAGAGGCTTGAGTTCGGGCCTGCTCGCATCTGCGAGCGGTGGTGTGGGGTCAGCTGGGGCTTCCGGCAGAGGGGGATCAACTGCTGGAGTACCAACTGAACATGCTGCCTGCAAAACCTTACAGGGCGCAGAAGACACCTCCAGGGGCGCAGGTGAGGCCTGCGGGGTCGCAGGAGGCACCTCCAGGGCCGCAGGTAATACCTTCTGGGGCGCAGAAGGCTCCTGAGGGACCTCCAGGTCATAGAGCTCATCCTGCAAGCTAGAGAGAAAGTCATTATGATACCTTAGTGAATTTTGGGCTTTCTCGAGCAGATCCGGCTTAACGTCATCTACCAACTCATCTATCACATCCACTCGATAGCAATCATCAGGGCTGTCGGGGTACTTTACTGCATTAGCAACTTGAAACTGCACTTTTTCACTCCCAATCCTCATGGTGAGGGTTCCTTCGTAAGTGTCAAAGATAGTTCTTGCTGTTCGGAGAAAGGGACGCCCCAGAATGACTGGCACATCCTTATCTTCGTTCATCTCCATTACAACGAAATCTCCAGGAACAAAGAATTTGCCTACCTGAACGGGCACATCCTCTACAATCCCAATTGGCAGGCGTATCGAGCTATCTGCAAGCTGTAAAGTCATGCGAGTGGGCTTGAGTTCTCCCACACCTATCTTCTGGAAGACTGTGTGGGGCATGAGGCTGACGCTCGCGCCCAAATCACAGAGGGCTTTCTTAATTTCTGCCTTACCAATAGTACAGGGGATGGTGAATTTCCCCGGGTCCCCAAGCTTTGGAGGAAGCTCCTTACTTACCACTGCGCTGCACTCGAGGTTCAGCTGCACGCTTTTGCAATCATTTAAGCTCCTTTTGTTCGAGAGAATGTCCTTGAGGAACTTAGAGTACGAGGGCATCTGCAAAAGAGCATCCGTGAAAGGGATTGAGATTGTGAGTTGCTCGAGTACCTTCATGAATTTGCCAAATTGTTCGTCTAAACGCCCCTTGACGAGCCTTTGGGGGAATGGGACAGAGGGCCTGTAAGATGACTTGGCTTCAGGTTGCTTGCTTGTCACCTTACCAAGATCTGTTCTGTCCTGCTGTTGAACTTCCTGTTCTTCTGGTTTCTCTGTCTGCACTGCCTGCTGGGCCGCAGGAATCACCTGCGGGGCGCAGGGATCACTTACAGGGCCGCAGGGGTCTCCTGGTGGGCCGCAGACAAAGGATGTTACAGGGCTGAGAGCAGCTGGTGAGCCTGCTGGGTTGCCCGGTTCTGTATTATCCGGCCTTGGTGGATCTTGGTACTTTGTACCACTCCTCAACATGTGCAATGCTTTCACTTCTCCATGAGGGTTGGTCGACTGACTTGGCAACTTCGGTGGGGCTGCCCCACTTGCACTTCCACTTGCCTCCCCAACACCAAGCCTAGATAGCTTCTCGTTCATAGCTTGCAACTGCTCAAACAGGATCTGGTTCATCTTCCCTTGCTCATGCATAAAGTCAGTCACAGGTTGTGGTATGGCATCTTGCTTGGGTTGATAGAACTGGTTTCGGTTATTGAAAGGTTGAGCATTGCGGTTTTGGTTTTGGTTTTGGGGTTGGTTTTGGTTTTGGTTGGGGAAGTGGTTGTTGTTGAAATAGTTTTTGTTGCCAACTCCTTGTCCTTGCTGCTGTGGAGGTCCACTTGGTGTGAACCGAACGCGGTCATTACTGTTCCAAGTCCCAAAAGAATCAGGTCTCTCCCTCCAAGCTTGCCTGTTGGAAGAATTATTCTCATAGGAACGGGAGAATGGTGGCTTGGGGTAGAATGAAGGTTCATTGTTGAGGGAGTTGACTTGTGCACTCCCGTCATCAGCCTGCGTAAGAGGGCATGTCTCATACTCGTGTGACTCATCACCACACAAAGAACATGGATGTGCTTGCACCATCTTGGCAACCCCTTGCTGCTTGTTCAATTTAAACTCCAATGCATCAATCTTAGCCTGCATGAGGGCCAATGGATCAACTTCATACCGTCCTCCAGAACCACGGCTTGTGCCACGAGTCGTGTCACGATTCGACCATTGTTGCTGCTGGGCCAACCTGTCAAAGAGCTCTAATGCCTCAGGGGGCTCCATCTCAAAGATAGTACCACCTGCACCATAATCAACAAAAGCACGACTCTGTGAGGTTAGGCCACTATAGAAAAAATCAACAATCATCCAATGGGTCAAGTTGTGGTGTGGACAAGACTGAAGCAGTTGGTTGAACCTATCCCAAGCATCACTAAATGACTCATCTAGATCCTGCTTGAAAGCAGAAATCTGTGCCCTAATTTTGGCAGTTCTTCTTGCAGGATAAAATTTTGAGAGAAAGAGATTAGACATTTGGGCCCAGGTACCAATTGAGCCCTTTGGAATGAGGTTAAACCAAGACTTAGCCTTATCACGAAGAGAGAAGGGAAATAAGGCTAGCTTCACGTATTCAATGTTAGCTTGTGCACACTTCACGGTCTGACAGCACTGAAGGAAGGTGTTCAGATGGTCATGCGGGTTCTCAACCTCCAGCCCATGAAAACAATTCTGCTGGATGAGGTTGACTACGCCAGAGCCAAAGCTAGGTGGATCTCCGGCTACCGCAGGGAGAAGGATGGGTCCTTGTGCGTCATCAGCACGCGGAATATGAAAGTCTCGAAGGGTGCGAGGCACATATCCTTCATTGTTGTTGTGGTTGTTCAAGTTAGCAAGCCTTTGGGCTTCCGCTATCCTTGCTGCCTCTGCTAACCTCGCTGCCTCAGCTTGGCGTGCAGCCTCAGCCATCTGCTTCGGATTCATAGGTGTTGCCATTTTTGGGGTTTCAGAGGTTGTTTGCGGGGGAGCAGGAAATCTTCTGCGGGGCGCAGGAAGTACCTGCGGGGGCGCAGAAGAAGAGGAAGAGGCTGGTGTTTCAGGTTTGACCCTAGGTTTCGGTGGAACTTGTCTGCTCCTCAGGTGGTAGTCACCAACAGGAGGAAACTCGTCCAGTCTTGTTCCTGAAACAAATCAAGAATAGAAAAAGACAAAAAGAAGGTGAGAATCTAGAATCAAAGTCAGAAATAGATTCAAAGCTATTGCTGCCGTCCCCGGCAACGGCGCCAATTTGATGTTCGGACCAGAACTAGAGTTGTGTGGGTCGTAGATCTGTCTATCAAATAATATTTATAGTTCCTAATCCCAATTTAGCGTCGCATCAAACGACGGTCTATCGTAGATCAGGGTCGAACCACAAGGACGGTGAACAACTTTAAACCAGACTCTAATTTCAATTCTAAGACTTCTCAAACAAACAAGTAACTCTTTTTGGTGTTTTGGTATAAATTGGGGGGGGGGTTTGCAGTTGAGTTGGGTGACAAACAATCAATTATAAGTAAATAGCAAGTAAACAAAGCAAATAAACAATAACAAACAAGTAAACAACTCAAATAATCAATAATATAAAGGTTCCTAGGGTTTAGGACTTGAATTGACTTCAGGATTGGGTTCCTGCGGGTCTGTAAGAGGTTCCTGCGGGGCTGTAAGACCTCTTACAGGGCCGCAGGTAAGGTCTGCAGGGGGGGCAGGACCCTCTGCTGTGCTCTGTTATGTGTTGTGATTGGTGTTTTGACACACAAGACTAACTCAAACTCCCTCAACTCTCGTTTGTTGGTTGTTTAACAGATCAAGCAAGTCAAATACACCATTAAGTCTCTCTCGAGTACTTAAAATCAATTGAACGCGTTCTAAGGTTAGTTCACCCTCTCGGGTTGAACACGAGATTCCCTCTCGGGCTGTCTCGGACTCAAATAAATCAACCTAAACAATTCCAATATTCAAATGATGGTTACTTAATATTAAAACCCACACTAGGTTTGGCCTTCACCTACGGGTAATCAAGCAACAAGCAAGTAAACAGAGGAAAAGACAAGTATCAAGCAGTTCAATATGAAAATCACCACAAATAACTCAGTTAAAACATCAATCCATCCATGCAATCATTATCCTACCCTAAGAACTAGATAACTACTCACGACTCATGTTCATACAACAAAATAAGAGATAAAACAGAGAGTTCATGAGTAAAGATACAAATAAAACCCTTAAAACTAGAACTCCACTGCGAGGTATGCTTCCCGGCCTTGAATCTCTCCTTAGGCGTGAAGAAACCTCCTCAAATGATGCCCTACAGCCTTCTCAGGTCTGTTGGCTTCAAGACGGCGTCCAAAGAGTCGAAAGTGGAACCCTAAGACCTCTGGAATAACTTCCTTTTATAGGGTCTGAGGCGGTTCTGAGGCTGGGACCTTCCATATCTGTCCCTGCGGGGCCGCAGGTGGCATGAACGGGCCGCAGGGAACATCTCTGGCCCAGCAAACATCTCCCAAGGTGGCAGGCAAGTCTCCAGGTCGCAGGCCATGTCTACAGGGCCGTAGGGACCTTCAACGGGGGCGTAGGGAGCACTTCTGGCCTAGTTAACCTCTTCCAATATGGCATACAAGTCTCCAGGCCGCAGGACATGTCTACAGGACCGCAGGGGACACTTCTGGGCCGCAGGGATTTCATCTGGCTCAGCAAACATCTTCTAAATTGGCCTGCAGGTGTCCAGGCCGCAGGGATCATCAACTGGGTCGCAGGGCATGCCAACTGGGCCGCTGGGATCACCTCTGGGACGCAGGAAAGCTGTTTCTGGCCTGAATCAAGTGCTATCTTGCTCTAAGTCTCTGTGCATGCATGAAAGGGTCTATTAATGCTTAATTATGCCCAGAGAACTCAGCTACACATGTCGTTCATCTCCCAAAGCACTTTGCCTCCTTCGGTAATTGTTGTTTTACTTGGCCAACTATCCAAACCAAGGGACGACTGTTTGGGAACACCTAGGACAGTCCTGTAACCATGTTCATCAGTTGTTTTGCCGGGTTAGATGAACTAAACCCTGGTTGCGACCTTTCCGGCCCTTCGCAACTAGCCATATGTGGAATCTACCTACTCTTGATGATTGGAAGTGATAAGTGGATGTGTACGTGTCTTTGTGGACTCTCACAAGTCACTCCTCTAGGCACTTTGAGTGCTTTGGTAGACTCACTTAGCTCTCAAGATCACTCTCAATTGGTGTTTGGTGTGTGTAAGGTAAGTTTCACCATTTTCATTGTTTTGACGCAAGCGCCAGGCACAACGAGTAGTCCTTTGTTCTAATCCCTCCAAGATCACACGAGGTGAACTCATCTTAGGGCATGCGGTGCTTTTTTCTTGGATATAACACCAAACACTAAGGGTTTAGCAACTAAGGCAGGGTTCCCTTGTGACCCAATGGATCCTGTAAGGGACAGGAGCCGAACCCCGTCCATTCTAATTATTCCCGGTCGGAATGGACGACACCGGGGCCGCGTCTTATGACACACACGGCTATGCCTTTCTGTGGAACTTAGATATATCATTTAAGGTGGGTGAAAATGTGTATCAGTGCACATATATGTGGAATCTCACATCTCTCCAATGATTTGTGCCTTAGGCATTTAGTGGATCTCACATTTCACTCATTGTTCCACTCAATTGGTGTGTGTTGGTAAGTTTCACCAAGGTAAGGTTTCCCCATTCAGATAAGGTTAGACAACACATACCAGAAAAGGCATAAAAGTGCACCAAACGTCAAGGAAATGAACCTGCAAGTCGAGATATAGGTACAACACGACAATTGCAACAATATGCCCCTTTATTGTAGTTATTTGGACCAATAAGGCTCAAGTTTATACCAAAAGACCCGGTTTTACCCTAAAGAATATATGTGTGAAATACACACATCAGTTACCAGCCATAAATGAAGTAATCGGATCAGAAACACTTTTTGTAGTAGGATAAGATGCTTTGTGGTGTTTTCTTGAATGGTACCACCCATAAATGTACTCCAATCAGAAATACTTCTTGTAGCAGAATAAGATGCTTTGTGGGGTTTTGAATGTTTACCACCCATAAATTAAGTAATCAGAAATGAAGCACTTAGAGTGATATTCTACGCTTCTTCGTGGTGGTATCTTGAAAGGTTACCACCCATAAATGAAGTACTCGGATCAGAAATACTTCTAGTAGCAGTATAAGATGTTTTGTGGTGTTTTCTTGAATGTTTATCATCCATAAATGATGTCATCAGACATGAAGCACTTCAAGTGGTACTCTTTGTTTCTTCGTGGTGGTTTCCTGAAAGGTTTGGAGTTTTCTTGAAAAGTTACCACCCATAAATTAATTAATCAAATCAGAAACACTCCTTGTTGGAGGATAATATGCTTTGTGGTGTTTTATTGAATGGTTATCACCCATAAGTGAAATATTTGGACATGAAGCACTTAGAGTGCTATTCTATTTTTCTCTGTGGTGTTTTAGTAAAAGGTTGCCACTATTAAATGAAGTACTCGAAGAAGAAACATTTCTCGCATTTGGCTATGATGTTTCGTGGAGTTTTCTTGCAAAGTTTACCACCCATAAATGAAATAATCGAATCAGAAGCACTTCTTGTATTACGCAATGATGCTTTGTGGAGTTTTCTTGAAAGGTTACCAGCCATAAATGAAGTAATCGGATTAGAAACACTTTTCGTAGTAGGATAAGATACTTTGTGGTGTTTTCTTGAATGGTACCACCCATAAATTAAGTACTCCAATCAGAAACACTTCTTGTAGCAAAATAAGATGCTTTGTGGGGTTTTGAATGTTTACCATCCATAAATGAAGTAATCAGAAATGAAGAACTTAGAGTGATATTCTACGCTTCTTCGTGGTGATATCCCGAAAGGTTTGGAATTTGTTGAAAGGTTACCACCCATAAATGAAGTACTCGGATCAGAAATACTTCTAGTAGCAGTATAAGATGTTTTGTGGTGTTTTCTTGAATGTTTACCATCCATAAATGATGTAATCAGACATGATGCACTTCGAATGGTACTCTACGCTTCTTCGTGGTGGTTTCCTGAAAGGTTTGGAGTTTTCTTGAAAGGTTACCACCCAAAAATGAAGTAATCAGATCAGAAACGCTCATTTTTGGTGGATAAGATGCTTAATGGTGTTTTTTTGAATGTTTACCACCCATAAATGAATTAATCAGGCATGAAGCACATACGGTGGTATTTTATGCTTCTTCATTGTTGTTTCACGAAAGGTTATGACACTTAAATGAAGTTTTCAAGGAGGAAACACTTCCCGTAGTAGGTCATGATGCTTTTTCGAGTTTTCCTGAATGTTTATCACTCATAAATGAATTAATCAAATAAAAAACACATCTCCTAGTATGATAAGAAGCTTTGTGGTGTTTGATTGAATGGTTATCACCCATAAGTGAAATACTTGGATATGAAGCACTTAGAGTGTTATTCTATTTTTCTTCGTGGTGTTTTAGTAAAAGGTTGCCACCATTAAATGAAGTACTCGAAGAATAAACATTTCTCGCATTTGGCTATGATGTTTCGTGGAGTTTTCTTGAAAGTTTACCACTCATAAATGAAATAATCGAATCAGAAACACTTCTTATATTAAGCTATGATGCTTTGTGGAGTTTTCTTGAAAATGTTTACCAGCCATAAATGAAATAATCGGATCAGAAACACTTTTCGTAGTAGGATAAGATGATTTATGGTGTTTTCTTAAACGGTTACCACCCATAAATGAAGTAACCAGACATGAAGCACTGACAGTGGTCTATGCTTCTTCGTGGTGGTTTCCTGAAAGGTTTGGAGTTTTATAGAAAGATTACCACCCATAAATATAGTACTCGGGTCAAACACACTTTTTTCGCACTATATGATGTTTTGTGGTGTTTTACTGAATGGTTACCACCCATAAATGAAGTACTCCAATCAGAATCACTCCTTGTAGGAGGATAAGATGCTTAGTGGTGTTTTCTTGAATGTTTACCACCTATAAATGAAGTAATCAGACATGAAGCACTTAGAGTGGTATTTTACGCTTCTTCTTGAATGTTTACCACCTATAAAGGTTTGGAGTTTTCTTGAAAGGTTACCACCCATAAATGAAGTATTCAGATCAGAATTACTTTTCGTAGCATGATAAGATGTTATGTGGTGTTTTCTTGAATGTTTACCACCCATAAATGAAGTAATCACACATGAAGCACTTAGAGTGATATTTTACGCTTCTTTGTGGTTGTTTCCAGAAAGATTTGGAGTTTTCTTGAAAGGTTACCACCCATAAATGAAGTACTAAGATTAAAAAAAAGCACCTTTCGTAGCAGTATAAGATGGTTGTGGTGTTTTTTGGAGTGTTTACCACCAATAATTGAAGTAATCAGGCATGAAGCATATAGAGTGGTGTTCTATGCTTCATTGTTGTTTCACGAAAGGTTACGACACTTAAATGAAGTACTCGAAGAGGAAACACTTCTCGTAGTAGGCCATGATGCTTTGTCGAGTTTTCTTAAAAGGTTATCACTCATAAATGAAGTAATAAAATAAAAAACACATCTCCTAGTATGATAAGAAGTTTTGTGGTGTTTTATTGAATGATTTTTTTTCCGATCATGTTTTTATTGAATGGTTACCACCCATAAGTGAAATACTTGGAATGAAGCACTTAGAGTATTATTCTATTTTTCTCCGTGGTGTTTTAGTAAAAGTTTGCCACCATTAAATGAAGTACTCGAAGAATAAATACTTCTCGCATTAGGCTATGATGTTTTGTGGAGTTTTCTTGAAAGTTTACCACCCATAAATGAAATAATCGAATCAGAAACACTTCTTGTATTAAGCTATGATGTTTTGTGGAGTTTTCTTGAAAGTTTATCAGCCATAAATGAAGTAATTGGATCAAAAACACTTTTCGTAGGAGGATAAGATGTTTTGTGGTGTTTTCTTGAATGGTTACCACCCATAAATGAAGTACTCCAATCAAAAACACTTCTTGTAGCAGAATAAGATGCTTTGTGGGGTTTTGAATGTTTATAACCCATAAATGAAGTAATCATAAATGAAGCACTTAGAGTGATATTCTACGCTTCTTCGTGGAGGTTTTCTGAAAGTTTTGGAGTTTCTTGAAAGGTTACCACCCATAAATGAATTACTCGGATCAGAAACACTTCTTGTTGCAGTATAAGATGTTTTGTGGTGTTTTCTTGAATGTTTACCATTCATAAATGTAGTAATCAGACATGAAGCACTTAGAGTGATACTCTACACTTCTTCGTGGTGATTTCCTGAAAGGTTTGGAGTTTTTTTGAAAGGTTACCATCCATAAATGAATTAGTACTCGGATCAAAAACACTTTTGTAGCACTATATGATGTTTTGTGGTGTTTTATTGAATGGTTACTATCCAAAAATGAAGTACTCCAATCAGAATCAGTCCTTGTTGGAGGATAAGATGCTTAGTGGTGTTTTCTTGAATGTTTACCAACTATAAATGAAGTAATCAGACATGAATCACTTAGAGTGGTATTCTACTCTTCTTCTTGATGGTTTCTCGAAAGCTTTGAAGTTTTCTTGAAAGGTTACCACCCATAAATGAAGTACTCAGATCAGAATCAATTTTCATAGCAGGATAAGATGCTTTGTGGTGTTTTCTTGAATGTTCACCACCCATAAATGAAGTAATCAGACATGAAGCACTTAAAGTGGTATTCTACGCTTCTTCGTGGTGGTTTCCTGAAAGGTTTGGAGTTTTCTTAAAAGGTTACCACCCATAAATGAAGTACTAAGATCAAAAACACTTTTCGTAGCAGTATAAAATGGTTTGTGGTGTTTTCTTGAATGTCTAACACCCATAAATGAAGTAATCAGGAATGAAGCACATTGAGTGGTATTCTATATTTCTTCATTGGTGTTTCCTTTGCAAGTGTACATGAGAGACTTCATAATCAAAACGAGTTCAACTCCATGATTCGGACCAATTGGACTCAACAATTCGAGTCTTAGAATGATTGTTCTGACCCCACCAGATCGAAGCTCACATGGGAGAGGCGCAAGGAGCTACTCAACTCAATTCGGAGGACGAACTTCATGAGAATAGTGAAGATGAATAAGAGTATATTAGAATTGCATTTTATTTTTGCTATGCTCCTTGTATGAATTCATGTTTGGTATTGTTTATTTGCATTGAATATTAATTTGATCTTTTATGGGTTGTTTGATTGATATTTGTCTCTTGATATTTTTTTCCTCCCCTTGTTCTAAATTTGAAAAATCTTGATTGAATTTGATGAATTGTGCTACATTTGAAAACTTTATTTCATTAAGGGGGAGTAATATGAAACTTGACTTGTATATATGCATTAAATTCAAGGAGAGCTTGTTTTGTTTGAGCCTTTTGCCATTATTTGCAAAAAGGGGGAGAAACGTTGATGTGCATCATTTAATATGCACATCTCAAATAGTTTTGCAAATTGCCAAAATGGAGAGTTTGTTGAATTAAACTCATCTCTTGTTTGACAATTTGCAAAACAAATCAGTACTAACCTTGCACATGAGCTTTGGTGAAATGCAGGTTGAAACAGGTACAAAATGATGTTTCACATGCTCAAGCAAAGCTTAAACATGCCAAGATAAGTCAAGACATGCTCAAGACATCAAGGAATGACTTCACAGTGCTCAACAGAGCACAGCGTTACTATAACGCTTCATAACCCGTCACAACAGGTCAGCAACCCGTCACAACGGGTCAAGAGGAGAGATGAATTGCAGAAGCTTGGATTTGGCAGAGAACAATGTTACTATAATGCTCTCCTAAGGCGGGGTAACGCCTGCCAACCTGTTATAACGGGTTTCCAACCCGTTGTAACGGGTTCCTACACAGAGTAGCCCACAGGACATCTACAGATGCACAGAAGGGCAAATCTGGAAGAGTAGCAACCCGTTATAACAGGTTTGTCAACGCGTCACAGACTTTTGTAATGCTACAATTGATTTTGAAGGGATCAAGACTCCAAGAAGTGCCCAGCCTATAAATATGATGCAAAAACGAACCAGTAGGGTATCAAACACCCCCCCCCCCCCCCACATGCTTCCAATTATTATATTGAGCACACCAAAGAGCTCAATAACCTTCTCCTCCAGCTACCTAAACAAGAGAGCATTAGGATAGCACCTATAGTCTAATTGTCAATCCGAGAACTTACCTTTAGCAAGATTTTAGCCTTTGGTGCACCACATTTGTGTTGTCAAGTGGTGCATCCTTTGTTCTTGACTGGTTTTGTCAATCAGACGGTTAATCGTGTATAGTGGTGTTGCCCCATACATTGGTCTAGGAGACGAAGATTGATTTGCTTGTTTAGAAGAAATCAAAGATTGGCTCCGCAATTGTAAAGAACACTTGTTTTGATAGTGAAATCGACCCGAAAGGAAGATTTGGTTTCGGGAGACCCGTGGACGTAGGCCTAGTTGATTGATAGGCTGAAGAATGTTACATCGTGTGTTCTTTTTGTTCTCTTGATTGCTCTTGCTCTCTTTTTACTCTCTCTCTTTATTACTTTGCTCTTTGTTGATTTGTGAATTGCTCTATCACTTCTAGAAATTGCTTGTTTTATTTCTTGGCTAGTTGATTAAGGTCTAAAAGTTTTAATTTGAAATTGTTGATTCAAAATATTTCTGCATTGTAATTTGACCTTAGTCTTGCGCTTTAAGCTCCAATCCTAATTCTAATAATATATAGGCATGACACGTCTTGAAATCTTGCAATCTTGATTTTCCTCTCTTGCGTTATAGAAACAGGGAACCCATTACTGAACCTGTTGTAACGGATTGGAGAACTTCCAGTTTTTCACTTCTCTGCTTGGCTCACTGACTTCTGGACCCTCTTGGACATGAATTCGTTGTGACGAGTTAGGGACCCATTGTGACGGGTGGGCAACTTGTTATAACGAGTGTGACACACATTACAGTAACGCAAGGCTCAGCCAATCTTGTAGAATTCCTCTGTCTTCAGTACTTCTCCTCTTCAATCTGTTAAACGAATTGGGAACCTGTGGTGACGGGTAGGAAACCCGTTGTGACGGGTTGTCCATGTGTTATGATAACGCATGGCTCTGTGAAGCCTCTATTTTTTGTTCAAATGACTTGCTCTTGATATCATTGTGATTGTTATGACTTGTACATGCATGATTGAGCCTCGTATAAACTTGCAACTCACCAAAATTCAATTGTGCAAGATTAATATTGTTTTGTTTTGCAAATAGTCAAACAAGAAATGAGTTTAATTCAATAGATGATATATTAGTGTTTGCAGGTGAAGACAAAGTGGATCGACTACAAACAGAGCAATTGAATGAAAATACAACTAAGCGTAGTCCATGTGTGCACAATGGCATACCTTGCAATCGTAACCTGCACACTACACCTCAACACTTAGCTGAAACTTACCCTAATTTTGTTGAACTAGATGCATCTGAAGCTATGAATGGTGACGATCAAACACTATAGCACGACCAAATACAACAAAATCTACATTCCAAAGATAAGTTGGCTCTATTTTTCTCTCTGAAAGTGGACGCATCATACCACGTGTTTTGTAAAAATGCTCAAAGACCATTCTAAAGCAATATTAAAGATGGTGTGCCAAGCAAACCTTGCCAACAACACATGGAGCATTCCATATGAGAACAATTAGGAGAATTATGATGTGCTGACATGGCATAAAGTGAAGGTTAAACGCTAGATAGTCGAGCTCGTGACGTTAAACAAGTGATTTTCGGGAGGCAAAACAAAGACATCTTCACTTTTGCTTCCTATGTGCGCTTTCTCATTTCTTTTATTTAATTTTCCTTCGTTAGACATTTGAAAATGGGTTGGGTCGGGCCAAACCCGTCTGGGTCAATGGGTTGGCCGGGTCACGGGTTGGCCGGGTCACGGGTTGGACGGATCGACGGGCTTGTCGGGTCAAGTTTTGACGGGTCAAAAAATTCTAAGTCAATCGCAACCCATCTAAGACCCATAGGTTAGCAACCCGACGGGTCGGGTCGGGAAGGGTTTGGTCCGGGTCGAGTTGGTAGGATTTTTTTAATTTTTTGAATTTTTTATTTTTTGAATTTTTTTAGTTTTTATTTTTTTAATTTAATGGGTTATTCTCGTGTTTGGTCGAGTTATTCCTGGGTTTGCACGGCTTTGCACGAGTTCGTGCGGGTTTGGGCAGGTTTGAATGGATTCGGACGGGTTTGCATGGTCTTGCACAAGCTAATGTTGAGTTAATGACAGGTTAGACGGGTCGGGACAGGTCGCGTCGGGTCTTTCTCGGGCAGACCACCCGCCTTTGACCCTTGTTTTTTTGGACGTGTCCGCACGAATTTGCCATCGGACCTATTCAGGTTTTGTCAAATCCCTATCCTTGGTTTATTTGTTGCACCGAGACGATCAATTAGATAGGCTCAGGGCTATGTTTACTTGTTTTCTATTATTTGTTTTCGATTATTTGTTTTCAAATTTGCTTTTCAAAATGTCTAAAATAGTGTTTTGGAAAACTTTTAGAAAAATTAGGGTATTTAAAAACTTCTTTCACAATTTATTCATGATCTCATTATATTAACGTCATGACACAATAAAAAAGTTTATTTTTAAACTTTGCATTTAGATTAAAATCATGTTTACTTTCTATTTGGCATCCCAAACCTTTGAAAAACACAAAAACATTATTTTTTTGAAAAAAAATAGATAAATAAAAATTCTAACTAGAAAAGAGAATTACCGCGATAACAACCTCTAATCATTGAATTTGATACATTCATCCAATTTTAAAAGCTTATCTTTGGTCTGAAGTTAGTTGCATATTTTTATTAACGCATAAGTTTATCGAAAAGAGTTCTCAAACCATTTGAGTTGTCACACCATTCTCAAGCAATCCTTGAACTAAGAACCAATTGTATTTGTGCAAACCAAATCTCAAGACGCCGCCTAAAGTATCGAACTCAACCGTAGAGCCTTTTTACTTGGAAGGACTACTTGCGCGATATCCAAAAATTCAAAGACAAATCATAAATAGGTAGTTGTAGACTAAAAAGAGTGAGCCATGTTGGATTGAAGTCCTTAGGACAGGTAAATCCGCATGAAAATAAAAGATCAAATAAAAAACAACCACCATGAAGAATGCATGTCCTAAAATATGAGCGGACAAAGAAAAATCTGAGTAAGCCCTAAAAAGTGTGTGTTGAAAAACAGAAAAGGCATCGAGCACAGTTTTGCTAAAAATAATGAATTTCTAGAATTGGTTTGAACTTGTGCAAATTAGAGAAGAAATTCAGAATTTGCTATCATTCAAAATGACTCAAATTAATATTAGGAAAAAATCATCCTTGATTAGATTTCTTATGAACTTAATAAAAGCATCAATCTGATTTCTATAAATCAAGTTTAACAAGAAGCATATAGTTTAGATTTTATTTTTTTGAATTGATTTCAGGTTTTACTTAACCAAAATGTGTTTGTGATGTGAAGAAGACTTCCGAGAAATATTTGAATATTTTAAGCTTTCACTTAAGCTATCTTGAAACCCGAAAAATTTATTTCCAATCTGTCCAAACACTTGTGAAACATATTGTTGTTTATGACTAGTTTAGATACTTGGTTCTTGATGACATAACCAGCCCCAATCTCCAAAGTTTTTAGTCTTGCTTGAGGACAAGCAAATGTTTAGACTTGGAGAAATTGACAAGCTAAAATGTTATCCACTTTTACAATGGTTAAATGTGTTTATTTTGGCCAAGTTTTAGTTTAATTTAATTTAATATAGTATAAAACATATGAGAGTTCAAGTTACTACCTTAGTTGTATTTTTATTGTGGAAAACAAGTATTTAGAAGTCTAAGGAACTCAAACAGACGCTTGGAAGAAACTGTAGATTTTTAGGGCGCAATGTTAAGTATTATGGTCATAACTTTTTCATTTGAACTCTCATTTAGGCGACTCAAAATGCATTGAAAAGCTAAGAACGATCTCTACAAATTGGGTTTTTATACACGCATTACGGTCATATGATTTATGTGTACGATCGCACAGGTTCATTTGGGAACAACTTCTACCACATATGACCGTAGGAGAAGAATACATCCGTACAAACATCCTATACGGCTATAGGAGCTGAAATTATGGTACTTAGCCATTTTTTGATGATTTTTATAAGCCATACGACTATAACTGTGTTACATACGATTGTATCTATATCAGACTGTTGTGCACTACTGATTGTTTTAACCATAACATCCTCGTACGATGTCGAAATTTGATGATTCAAACTCGTTAGAAAGATAAATGAAATATATACAACTTGGTATCAACTTCCTCATTGCTTACTTTCAAAGTATTTTCGTGTTCTTTTTCTTTGGCTATCTTTGCATGTTTAGTCGTTGACATGTTAATCATCATTTCAATCATTATTGGATCGGTAATAACATCCTCGTTGATGATTTGATGTATACGTTCGAGATATGTTGGTTGCTTGTTGTTGTTGACTACTAGAACGAGCTTGCTTTCTTGTTCTCCTCTTAGATCAACTTTTTCATCGCATTCGGAGTCACATCTCCATATAGTTTGCATGACTTTTTTTTGCCATTGAACTTCTTAAATCTACCTTTTTGTCCCATCTTTCTCTTGGATGGAAATCTTATGACAATTTTGAAGATAACCACCTCCTTGTTGCATGTGAGGCATACTACTCTCTTGTCTTGGGCTAGTCTTTCTTCATTGACTTTTCTCTCGAAGCTTATACTCACTTTTATCATCTTGACTAGTAGCTCGTCATTCTTTGAGATTTCTTGTTGAAGTCATTGAAAAACATCTTCATTCGAGTCAAATCAATATGTGGAGTTATAAGTGAGATATTGTGCTGGGAAGGCTTGTGTCCTGGAGGTTGCTGAGCTCTTCACATCCATGTGTTTCTCTTCAAAGAAAGTTAGTTGAACAAAGACCTCTTCGGGGTTGAAAGGAGTTCTCTTGACTTGCATCAACTCGATTGAGCTAACTATAGAGTCTCACGATGGCCTTTTTGACGTTATTCTAAGTAGATTCCTTACAAAATCCTTATCACTTATTTTAGATCCGACTTCTATAAATTCATTTCTCAAATAAACAAGTCTAAAAGTATAAGCTTTCAAAAATGCATTTTCTTAAAACTTGAGATTATCAAGTTTGATTGCTAACCCTACTTTTTTTGTTTTCTTCATATGCTTATTTCCTTCATATCTAAATATTAGTGTATTCCACATTTTCTTAGCATTAACTGTGATAGTAAGTGAGAGAACAATATTTTCATGAATGAAGCTAAAGATGGTATTAATGACATTATTATTTTGAACTTGAGCTTCTTAGAATCACTAGTAAGAGTAATAGTATTGGCATCATATTTGAGAATCCAACCATCTTCAACAATATCTCAAGATCAATCAAATTTTGGTAGTTAAGCATACACTTTTTACAACGAAAAAAGTTCTTACTACCTACTCCAAAATTTGAGAGTTTCTTCACAAATTTCAAAGAAGTCATTTCACAATTAAAGAAAGTTCAAGATTGTTAAGATTGAACTCGTCGGCTCTTATATCACTTGTTAGAAACTGAACCTATTAAAAAATTAGGATTTAAGTATAACTAAAGAGTTTAGATGTGCAAGCATGTATAATTCTACAAGATCTTAAGTCTCTTAGCAATCACAAAATTACAATTCAAATGCAAGATAAAAGATATAACAATAATGCTCAAGAATTGTAACGAAAGAGAGAGAGATCAAAGGTTCAGGACAAGTTGTCACATGAGATAGCATGATTCAACAATCTTTGCCTACTTCACGAGACCCATCATTTCACACGAGATGAAAACAAATAATACGATACCAAAGTGTTTACAAAAGATTACTCCATGGAACAAAGAATTCAATCCTTTGATCAAACAAAAAAACTCTTACAGTTGACAACACAATTTGCAAGGTATCACTAAAAGATGATTAGACAATAGCTATACTAAACAACCTCTGGCTCTCGCAATGACTGAGGTTTGAATGCTTGAACAAAAGAGTCATTGTGCTCTCAAAGTGTTCTTAATAACTTGTAAACTTGGGGTATGTTTTTTTTTTTGTTCTCTTGAAGCATCTGATCAGTATATATAGGCAATTGCTTCCACAACTCTATTTTCCACCAAAAATAAGCCTATGCGTTACCAACGACTTCCAACTTATTATAACGACTTGGCAGGTTTCAAGAAATGCCCTCAAGCACCTCTGCAGCTAAATTATGGACCCAACTCTTCTGATAATTGTTATAACACCCTACAAATGCGTTATAACGCCTTACAAACTCGTTATAACGCCTTCTAAATCGTTACAATGCCTTCCTGATGTGTTACGGTAGCGAACCTCTTAGAGATTTTAGTACTTAGCTGATTTCTTGAGCTCCATGCATCTAACTTCTGGACCCAACTTTTACAGACTCGCTATAACACCTTGGGATCCCATTATAACGTCCTTTAACTCGTTATAACACCTTCCCATGCGTTACCATAACGCATGACTCAAGATTCCTCTATTTTACTTGCTTCTTGCACTCTTGTGTTTATTTTGACTTGTACAACTTGTTCCAGAACTCATTAAAGGTAAGTTGCACATGTATGACCTGCATATACATAACTAAAATTTGTGCAAATGTTAGTCTAATGTTGATTTTGCAAATTGTCGAACAAGTTGAGCTAAACCCAACGTAACATGTATAACAAAAATATTTCCTTATTTCTGATAATCAAAATAACATGCATAAAAAAATAAGATGCATAACAAAATTTAGTGAGCTAGTGAGCTTTTGAGGAAAATTTGAGAGGAATTTTTGGAAAATGGAGAAACGGTAAAATAATTTCGTCTTCAGTGGTATAATGAATGTTATCGGTGGAGGAATCTCCATATCAATTCTATTATACATAATAATAAGTCACTTAAAAAAATTAAAACATGTATTTAACAAACTGTAAAAGTAGAATTTTTTTTTTTTGTTCCTACAATATTTTGATATATTGAAACAACCAAGTCAGGAAAATAAATAATGAATTACTTGACTAATATTTATTTATCAATGTGTAGTGTATACCAGACTTAATTCAATGTATGAAATTTTTTTTTGAAGGTATTTGCACTGCATAATCAATTTATGTTATTTTAGAAAAAGCGTTTGATATTTCTCCAGCATTTTGCTTTCTAGAGTCCAGACAGGCACAGCCTAAGAATGAAAGCAAGGGACTTCCATTTACTGGTCTGGAATCCTCCACCTCCAATACCAGTGAATTTCAATCTCTCACACTGGAACAAGTCAGAGTTCTCCTGCATTGCATTAGTCAGTCTTACGCCGGTCTCCGGCCGATGCACAAAACTCATGGAGGTACCAACACATTACCGTATTATATCATAGCGAAGGAATTCCAATAACAATTCAGAAAGGGGGAAAAATGGAAAGGTAAAATAAGAAAATACAAGGAAAGAAAGAACTAGGATCTTCTCTCACACCATGATATATAATGCTGTTTTCATTTTGGAGCCTTGTAAAGCACTTGTCCGGGATTAAAGGCTTTGTTTCCTTGTTTTCGGTAAGCAATGAAAATAATCCATTATCAGAACCCTGAGAAAAAAATGATGTATATAAATGAGAATGACAAATATAATGGAAAGTGAAATATAATTTAGTTATGGTTTTTTTTTTATGTCAAATATAATTTAGTTATGGAAAGTGAAATATAATAAAAAAAAAATTAGTTATGGTAATTCCAGATCATCAGTGTGAAATCACACTATTTAGTATTTACCAATAAAGAAGCAGTACATATCAGTACTGTCAGACTAAATTGTATGTGTCTAGAAATTGACTAAAACCTTACTCCTAAACAAAAAAAGGGCAGCCCGTGGTACGTAGCTCCCGCTTGCGCGGGGTCTGGGGAAGGGTCGGCCACTAGGCTATTTCCACGACTCGAACCCGTGAGGTCTAAAGGCGACACCTTTACCATACGGCCTACACCAAGGCTCCCCATCTTAAACCCTGCTCCTAAACATGTTATTAGAATTCAAAATGGAAAGAAAAATAAAATTTTAAGACTTAGTAAGAATTTCAAGATGGGAACTTATAACTGTAGCCAACTTATATACTGTGATGTACTGTACCAACATAAAACCCTTGATTTTTTTTTGGATGCACTGTGTATGCAGGGAGGTCGGATCCAAGTAGGGACGAGAGAGAGAGAGAGAGAAGTAAGAGTCATTCACTAATACCTGTATTGGCACCTCAAGCCGTACCAAAGCTCCTAAGCTTATCACAATAAGGTGTGGGATAGCTGCTGTCCCAAAACTGTCTCTTCAATTCCATTTGGCAATACCGCCCCAATAAACCCTTGTAATCCCGCAGAACACTCCTCTCTAAATTATCTCTCACATTTTCCCCTTTAGGGAATCTCTGCTCAAAATCATCCCTCTTCACAAAATACTGAACCCTGGGATCCTCAGTGGCCTTTTCTATGTGGTATGCATGTGACTTCTGAAGCGAGTACTCGGGTTCTATGAACGGGAACGAAGCCGCGATGAAGAAAAACAAGATGGATCCAATCAATATCAGGAGTACAAAGTTTTGAGCATCAGAAAGATCAGGGTTATGGTTAGGAATAGGATTATTGCTAGGGGTAGCATTGTAATTGTAGTGGTTTCTTGGTCTATTGTGGTATCTCCTATGGTGAACCCCTCCCTGAGAGCCGAAGAAAAATGATCTGAAAATTTCATCTGGGTCAAAATCCTCCTCGAAAAAGTCATCCCTGGCAGTCCTTGGCCTTCTCCTAGCATAATTCTCATTTTGGATGGTATAACTGTGATTTTCATTTCCAGTCAGATCATAGTTCCTCCTTGACTGCTCATTGCTAAGACAGTTGAATGCTTTGGAAACAGATTTGAATGCCTCTTCTGCCCCAGGCGCATTGTTCTTGTCAGGATGGACCCTGAGAGATAATTTCCTATAAGCCCTTTTGATTTCTTCTGCATCAGAGCTCTTCTCTACTCCGAGAATTGCATAGTAGTCCTTGTTCTTTCTGATTTCACGAACCACTCTGACATGCTCTTCAGTGTAGTTGATCGAACTCGAAGTTTCCGCTTGATGGGTCTGCTGTGGAATTTGCCAGCTTTCTCTCTTAGGGGTTGGATTCGAGGTGTTGAGGTTTTCTATGGCAGAGAGGATAAGGACAGTCGAGATGGTGGGGTCTAACCGTTCTGCGATTTTTACAAATTTTAATGCACGTTGCTTGTCTCCCGATTCAAGAGATGATTCAGCAATTTTTATGCATCTCAAGGCCTCGTCTTTGTTCCCATCCATTGTTTTTCAGCTTGGCGAGTTTTAGAAGGCCAAGATAAATTTTGATGTATGGACCTGATAATGCCATAAAAGGGAAGAAAAAAAGGGATAAATAACAACACTCGACTCGGTGCTAATTATTACTGATAGAAGAAAGGAATGATTAGAAATTTGCCCTTAAACATAATAAGGAAAAAAGAAAAAAATAAAAGAAAAGAGGGCTGATTGTAATGCAGATAATTGAAATTGAAATCTTATCCAGTGCAAAAGTTGGCCAACCTTTTTTCCCCTAAGAATAAAAGGCTTCAGTGAAATCCTTTACTAAGAAGAAAAAAGCTTCAGTGAAATCCTTATTGTGTAACCTAACCTTGAGGTTACCAATTACTCAATTGTCTGTGTCAGGCACATAATTTTAGCAAAGAATAACAACTTAGTATCCCTACACCAACTCTAAATATCCAGTTATTTCCTTGAATTCTACTTCTCGAGGAAATACAGATCACCGACAATTAAACAACCCCAATCTCTACAAGTAACCCTAATTTGAAGGAACCACAATTATGAACCGTATCACGTCTCTCGATAAATACATACACAAAATCAACAATCCAGCTACAATCTACTGGAGTTGAATTTCTAGTCTCGCGACTAATAAGAGATTCTAAGTGTAAAACTAAAAAGAGGAAAAACAGCAATAATAAATAAGCATAAAAGTACCATTGAAAAGTAATGCTGGAGGCAAGGCACCGAGGAATCGAACGATGAATTGATGAATTGAACTTGAACCTGAAGAGAGAAGAGAGAACAAAAGGGAAGCGAAGACTTCGGAGTTGAGAGCGAAAATGGCAAAATCGTAGATCAAACGAGCGAAAAGGGATGTCGATTCGGAAAAAAGGAATATCTATTCCCATGGGATTGGGATCCATGTGTGCTCCTGCAGTTGAATTTCTAGTCTCCGATTTACGACTTTATTTTATTTATTTATTTTTAACAAAGCCCACATGCAATTTATTTTAGTTTTCTTTAACCAGGCAGTTGTTTTGATGTAAATTTTCTTTTAGGAGGTATCGCATGGTTCATTTTTTTTTGTTCCTTTATTTTCAAAATTCATAATCATTTACATTTTAATTTTAAATGACCATGCTACAGTACTAAATTGATTTGCACTAGTTCTGACTGCATATAAAAAATCGTTGGTTCAATTTTACTGTGACGAAAAAATGATTAAAATGGAGGTTGAAGAGTATCATCGGAAGGTGATTTGGGCAGTGATTTTTTCACTGCGAACAGCTTAATAAATTAAAATTGACCAAATTACTCTGAAGATCTTTTCCATTACACTTTTTTGCTGTGTTCGAACACTCCCAAAATCTTAACCAAATCATGAAAATTTAACCTAAATTTACTTCCTTAATTAAATTAGTCGTCATTGTGATAAAAATAATGAATCTAATACCAAATTATTCTTAAAACACAACTCTGTCTATCAAGGAGAAAGAAGACTGAAGAACAAAAATCGCTATTGAGAATTCATCATATTTTGAAATCAGGTAATCTTCACTTTGTTTATACATGTAAAATAATAATCAAAACTTCATTTGTTGCTCAAAGAACTTTTGAAAGTAAATCATTAAAATGAAAAATGAATTATATATCCAAAGAGCCTTATTAATTCGACCCAGCAGGTGCTTTTCCTTTCTCCTTGCAGTGAGGGATTCCAACCTATCCAGTTTGAATTTATCTTTTCCTTTGGACCTTCTTTGTATTCCTGAGTTCCTTGCTCTCAATCATCAGTACGAGGACAACTAGAGTTACATCAGCACATAAATTTGAGAAAATCTTAAATTACATCAGCACAAAAATTCAGACAGTGCATAAACAGAGTAAACCATTCAACATTTTTCTATTCAAACTAGAATATAAAAACGAGATGTTCACGAGTTAAGATTATTTTTACAAGATGTTGAGTACACTGAATTGCTTGCCAGTTTTCAGTTTTCACCACAGTTCATCTCATTTTGATAGTCTTTTGTCATACAGATGGATCTAAACAATGAAGAACAGCTTCTTTCGTTGAAGTTTCAAACTCGTGATGAATTGCTTGCCAGTGTTCGAGCTTTTTACTCGAATAAAGGTTATGTCTTATCTATCATGCATTCAAAACCAGAAAAATATGTGGTTTTAAGATGTGATAGGGGTGGGCACATTAGGTGGCAGAACAATGATTCAAGCATTATTTGAAGAGCTTGGACAAGGAGGTTTCATGTACAACATTGTGCGAGATCAAGTTGGCCATATTACCCATTTGTTCTTGGCTGATCCCCGATCGATCATGCTAACCAAGAGTTTCTCAAATGTCTTTATCATGGATTGCACTTACAAGACAAACAAATACAAGATGCCATTGCTTGACATAGTTGGAATTACAAGTTTTAATACCTCATTTTACTCGGGTTTTGTTTTTCTAAAGAAGGAGAGTACTGAAAATTATATTTGGGCTCTAGAAATGTTTAAGAACATTCTTGGGGAGGAGAACCGACCATCGGTTATAATTACAGATAGAGAATTGGCACTAATGATGCTATATCAATTGTTTTTCCAACTGTAACAAATATTATTTGCATATGGCATATAAATAAGAATATATTAGGAAAGTGCAAAAAAAATTTTGCAACTCAGGAGGATTGGGATAAGTTCATGTTTGGTTGGCAAAATGTTGTGTACTCAACGACCGAAGATGAATACAATGATAATTTGCACGAATTTGAATTGGCATACAGAGAAAAGAATGTTGCATTGAAGTACATAAAAGAAACTTGGTTACCACTAAAGGAAAAGTTTGTCAGCGCATGGACAGATGTACATTTGCATCTTGGCAATCGAGCATCATCAAGGGCAGAAGGAGCACATGCTAAACTCAAAAAGTATCTACATGTGTCAACAGGTAAATAATAGTGTCATGTTTATAGAAAAAAAAATATACATTTGAACTATCTTATTTAAAATACCTTGGTAGGCAATCTCCAGCTGTAGGCAATCTGATTGGTGTCCTGTATAAATATATGTAGGTAATCTGCAAATTGTCAAGAAGAAGATATGCATGGCTGTTGAGAACGAATTTAATGAGATAAAAGTACAACTAGCAAGGGAAAAGCTTCAAACACCTCATGCTTGCAATGTTCCATTTTTCAAAAACCTTATATTTCGTATCTCACTTTTTGCATTAAAAGAGTTACATAAACAATACGAGATGGCTAAAATGAGTACCATGAGTCCTATTTGCACCGGTCGATTTATGGCAACAATGGGTATGCCGTGTGCACATCAAATGGGAAATTGGAAAACCGGGTTGCTCTCTCTTGACCAAATACACCTTCAGTGGAGACTTGATACAGGAGATTTTAATAATTTGGATACTAATGCAATTACTGATCCTGATGAACAAATGAAATCTTTACTTGATATTTTTTACAAAGAATACCTCAAGTGGCCCCTTGACAGAAAGAGATTGGCTCAAGCAAAACTTCAAGACCTTGTTAATCAAAATGAGGTGTTGTTCGAACCAACAGTCACATCTCATGCAAATCAACTTCATGCATCCAGAAAGAGGAGAGCATTGTGTTCCACTAGAAGAGATATGTCACAATTTGAAGTTGCCGAAGCAAGGTGGCAGTGCAGCTCTTTAAGTGGAACCGTTAATCCGAGCCAAGTGCATCAAAACAATGGCAATGTTATCCCAGTATTTGAAGTTCCTGCAGCAATAGATGATGATGATGTTTTTGATTGGATTGACTCAAACATTCAAAACAATTAGTTCATGTCGAGAAAGTTTGTAGTTTTGTTTTACATCAAATAATTATGGTTCTGAATCATGTTTCTTAACCATACTAAATTTAATTCAAGCTTTAATTGACTTCTCTCTTGATTTTGTCTACTTAATAAAGCCTTTATTAGATCTCAGTCTGTAACAAATAAAACAATTTAAAAAGAAAATAAAATCAGTGAAATGTTGTGACGATCACACTAGTAATCTGAGAGCATGGTGCAAGTAGCGTGCTTTAAGGAAAGGAAAGGTTGTCGAATAAGCCCTTAGGAAAAAAAGTTTGCAGTTAAAAAAGACTTACTTGAAAGTTCTTGCTGATACCTTTGGTACAGGGCCACTTAAGTTGTTATATGAAAGATCCCTACAAGTCACCAATCAATTGTATTAGCAACCAACTGATTAAATAAAAAATAACCATTCAGAAAACGACCACACACATTTGGCTCCTGGCCTTAAAGGAAAAGTATTGATTCAGAGAGAACATACACGAGATGTGCATAAGATGTTTACATGAATTTTCATGAAAGGTTAAATAAAAAGCTCGTGAACCAAAAGATGAAGAAAAGGGATATTACAAATAATTGAGTTCGGTAAGGTCTGCTAATGAAGCAGGAAGTGATCCAATGAAGTCATTATTAGAGATGTCTAGTGTTTGAAGCCTCTCCAGCCTTCCTATATCAGTATGGATGCTACCTCTTATCGCATTATTCTGCAATAACCTGCAATTTAAAAGAGATCAAATCACCCACCATGGCATACTTTTCAAAATAATAATTAGAACAAAAACAGGAGTAAAGACAGGGAGATAACATGAACATACATAGATCTGAGTATTGTGAGATTGCCAATGCCAGGAGACAGTACGCCCGACAAACTTTGGCTGGGCAATCCCCTGCAAATCAATTATTCTTAGTCCACACTCAACAGCAAGCACATCATACGCACCAACAATAATAAGTTTGCAACAAAATAAATGGAAGAGATACTGACAAGGAAGAGACAGAGCCGTCAGAATCACAAGTGACCATGCGCCAGCTGCAAGGATCGACCGAATTGATGTCCCAATTTCCCAGCACATTGTACGGGTCTTCTAGCTCCGGCTTTATCGCCACCAGCGCCACCACTGCCTCGGATCCATGATACAAACATACAACTTCAATTTAATTTCTACTGTATATATTTATTCAAAGATAATCGCTTCCATACATATGTAGGCTCAGAATGAACCCAAAAAAATAGTTTTTAGAAGCTCTCAACTCTCAAGAGATGAACCTTCACCAGTTGAGCTCACGTCATAATTGATACCAGAAGCAGAAATAAAGTATTAAGAATAAAAAAGATAGAAATAAAAAGAAGCAAAAATAAAGTAACAGGGCATACCTTCATAGTTGATACCAGAAGGGGAAAGGGAAGCATAAGAGGCATCCCAACATGCCCAGACCAGCAAAACCACAACCCAACAAAACAAAATATTTTCCCCTTCTATTTCTCCTTTCTCTTTCTCTTCTCCTCCTCCTAAATCAAGAGCTGAATTGTTAATCAAATGCGCCTCTTCCTCTTCATTGACAACAACAGATCAATAAAACAAAACAAAAGAAACAGAAAACTCAAGGAATACCTGTTCGTCGCACTCTGCGGAATAGCTGGGCAATTGCTTGGGATCAGGCCATGCCATCTTAGGAAATTTCTTCACAGCTATAGGCCCTCGATTAGAAAGCTCACCTTTATAGACATGATTAGGCGCCTTCTCACCACTCTCTGACACGATATTCTTAGTCGAAAAGCCGTTAGTGGCAGCTTTGAGCTCGCCCAAGGTGTACTAAGCGAAAACGGTGGTTGAGAGTGAAAGAGGCACGTGGCTGAGTCGACCGGAAAGACGATCGTAAATGGAGACAGTGGAGTGGAGGGAAATCAAAGAGATGGAAGAGGAAGTTCGGTGAGGACGGAAGGTTTTGGAACTTTGGTGTTTGGTCTAGAGTGTTCCGCCTATTCGGTTGAATCGGACTAAAATTTTCATCAGGGACAATTTGGTCAATTCACAATTATAAAATTGTTCGGCAGTGAAAAAGGCACTGCCCAAATCACCCCCCAGTATCATCACACTTACGGAGAAGTCAGCTATAATTTCCTTTTCATTTTTACAAAATATTTCTTCCCGCTTTATGGTGTGTTTTATCTTCTGTTTTTTTTCTAAAATTTGGTCATCTAAAATTAGAACTCTTATTTTATGAGTTTTTAATATGATGTGTCAATTTCTAAATGATTTTAAGGACGTAGATGAGTTTTTTATTTAGCATTTTTCTTCAAAGTTTTTTGTTTAGCAATTGTGTTTTAAGTTTATAAATCTGACGTGGCTTAATTATTGACTAAAGTTGATCGATCTTTCACAATACTAGTACTATTTGCTGACGTGACAACTAAGAAACTTTAACTTGCAGAATTTTTTTTGAGAAATAAGTGTAGTATTTGCTCCAAATTTTATTCAAATTTTGACCTAAAATACCTTAGAGTTGGATTTCGAACATGCAACCTCCCTTTGGGAGAGCATTACTCTTAATCACTAGACTAATAGCTGGTTCTTACTTGCAGATTTAAAAACTAAAAAATTATTAATTTCTAAAACTAATTTATATAGAAACTCGAAATTTTCAGAAATGGAGATGCTCTCAGTACCCTTTCTTTTGCAATATAACTTTTATTAAATGATTAAAATAGGAGCTAGACTCTATTTTTTTCTCCAAAAAGAATTACTTTGACGAAAACTTAGAGCATCTACATCCCTGAAACTCTTAGAGTTTCTAATATGACGTGACAGTTGCTAAATAAGTTTCGAGGATGTCGATGAGTTTCTTATTTAGCAACTTTGCTCAAGAGTTTCTTATTTAGCAACTTTGCTCCAGAGTTTATAAACTCTGACGTGACTTCATAATTGACTGAAGTTGATCTGGCTCCCAACGCTCTCTCTTCTATGATTGGCTGATGTGAGAATTAAAAAACTAATTATAATTTCAGGAATGTAGAGTTTAGAAACTAACAGTTTCTAAGCTGATGTGGCAATAATTTAGAAACTCTAAGAGTTTAATAAATGAAGATGCTCTTAGACGGCAGAAAATTATCACGTCAATGAACTTGCTCAAAAAATGTTGATATCAATTGAAATTACGCACAAACATCATGTTTTTTATGTGCGAGTATAATAAGTTATATATAAGATCATATATCTAATAAGTTTTTTATGGGAGTGATTTTTTTTCCATTCGCATAATAGCTAGTTGGAAACAACCAAACAAATCCTTGATTATTACATTTTGAGCTATTAAAATTTTAAATGGACTTATTAACAGTTCCTCTTAACTGCCCCTCTTACACGTCCCCGCTAGAAAACAAATAAAAAATAAAGTTCTGCTTATGTTGCGCTTTGTCAGTTTCATTCCTGCAGTGCTCCACTCTCCTACACGTCTATATATTTAGGACTAAAGTCTTTATTATATTATAATTTTCTAATATAAATACTTGCAGATTTCAAATATTTGAGATTTGTATGTTCCGATATAAATACTTAATTGTTATAATATACAGACTTGTGGTTTTTAATATAAAACTTGCATGTTCTAATATAGAGACTGACATATTCTCATACTGAGACTTACACTTTCTAATATAGAAACTTGCATGTTCTAATATAAAGACCTTCTTGCTTTAACAAGCCTTGCAGGTTTTAATATAGACACTCCTTGTTTTAAAAATAAAAACTTGTATGTTCTAATATATAGAATTGTCATGACATAATATAGAGATTTGATTGTTTTAATATAAAGACTTGCAAGTTGCCGGTTCTAGTATAGAGACTTATTTGTTATAATGCTTGCTTGTTATAATATAAAGTTTTGCTTGTTTTTATATACAGACTTGCATGTTCGAATATACTGAATATTTCAATTAAAATGTTTAGGTATTGAGGAGAAAGAGCAAAGAAGAAGATGCAACTGAAAATTGTAAGCGCTTGATCAAAGGAGGAGATGCGAAGGGGAAGTACAACGAGAACAAAGGGAGAAAGGAGCGCAGAGGAGGAGAGAAGAGGACGAATGAATTTTTTCTGTAGTGGAGGATGTGTAAGAAGACGATTAAGAGATGAATATTATAATTACTCAATTTTAACCAGGGGTACTCCTTCCTATCATAGACCTTTTTTTCTCCTTGTACTTGGAAGTATCTAGCAAATTGTAGTGGTTTTGTGATTCCACATATGAATCTGCTCCTTGGAAACCAGAAAAATCAAGGGTATACGGGGGCAGATTTAAGTAGGTCTAGGGGCGCCGCACCCCTGAATTTTTTTTATAAAATAACCATGTATATTTAAAAATTATCTTATTTTGTCTCTTGAAAAAAATTATAGATCTTGCCCTTCTGACGGAAATCCTAGATATACCCCTGAGGGTATAAGTGCAAAATGGATCTTCACTGACTGAAGAACATTAAGCCCCTCATTCAACGAATCCATGGCAGATCCATTGACCATTGTTGTCAAAACATCGCAACTATGATAGTTGGTATAATGGCAAAGCTCCGGGTTACTACAACTAGAACCCAATTCTTTAGACTGAGGTTTAAAAAACCACCCATTATGAACTGACCAGCATATGTTCCAGTTATGGTGTTGCTCAAGCCGGATGCCAAAAAACCAATGCCTCATATTTACAGAATGGGAAACGGACGACCTCCATATTTTGTCTACAAAGAGATAGGACATGAGAATGGATTTATTAGATCAATTGTACCAATTCAGGACTGGTATTGGTACATTATAATTTATAGGTTGTTGAACTGATATATTATGGTACTGGATCAGTAGAGATCAATAATTCTGGTACCATACTAGCATTGAAATAATCATGAACCTCATAAGTCAGAAGAGGAAAAAAAGAAAACATGTAACTATAGACCAGCATTTTCTAGGCCTATACTGGTCGCCCCTTTGGACCCAAAGAATCCCTTGGAAAATCGTGACACATACGTTTATAATGAATGAGACAAAGAGAGCAAGAGATGACTCGATACTGTAGTAGAGTACAACCCCTCACAAACGTTCCTTTTTGCTGATGTTGATCTTTCGTGACTGAACCAATGCAAAGTGTAGGAACACACTGTGTGGCATGATTAGACAACCTATAATACCTACAGCTTGCTTTATGGTTTTTGAGCTCAACTGTGGGACCAGAACCCCTATATATATTTTTAAACAAAAAAAAATGATTAATTATTTGAGTCACCATCGATAATAATGGCGTGCCAATATGGAAAGTATCTTATAGATAGATAACTATCGTATAAAAGCTCCTCTGAAGTTTGAACTATATAGGTGATGCTTCACTAAACATTATAGCAAAGGCTATGGCCATTGTCGCAATAAGAACTCCAAAAATGCTTCTATTTTTCTTGCACCGTAGTTCTCAAGGAATAGAAAGATAAATTTGATAAGAACAATAAATACATACATATCAATCAATTATGCTAAAGATGAAATACTTATCGTATCCATAAATGTACCACAGTATCTACTCCATGTAGTCCAAGATACCCTCCAGTGCAGAGGAGGACATTTTCCAATTAAATATCTAGGATTACCACTAACCATTTTCAAACTCAAAAAATATATGTTCTTGCCAATTCTAGACTCCATCCAATCCAGACTTGGTAAATGGAAAGGAAACATCTTATCAAAAGGAGGAAGACTAACGCTTATCAATTCTGTCATCAATGCCTTACAAATACTCTACATGCAGGCATTCCGTCATCACCATACAACACTATGGAGCATTAAAGCGCCACTCAAAACAAAAAATTCTATGGATGATAATTAAGGAAAGAATACCTACAAAGAATGCTCTCCGAAAACGTGGAATGACTCTTCAAAACCTAAACTGTGTTATTTGCCACACCACAACTTCCACTTATTCTTGACTTGCCCAGCTGCGATAAGGATATGGAACCAAGTGGCCCAGAACATCACGTTTCCTACATCCGACGATATTCCCACATTCTGGCTATCGAATAGAGCGAACTCGAATACGACCCGTCATACTACATGGGACTCCACGATGTTAGCAACATTATGATGCATATGGAAAGAAAGAAATCGACACATCTTCACCTCGATGACAAGGCCAACAACCCTCATATCCATGGAAATCCTCCACGAGGCGCGAATTGGACTAGCATACTTGGAAATCCTTTAACTTTTTAAATCCATAACCCTAATAATATCCCCCCATAGAGAGGTATGCAAATAAATAATGTAACTTTTCTTTGTTTTAATGAAAATTCTAAGTAGGCAATGCCTACTTTCTTCAAAAAAAGATGAAATACTTAAAAAATGGAGCAAAAAGCGGCATCTAACAAAGTCTACAAGCATCGGGAGGTCTCCCTCGAGATTTCTGGGGTCGAGAAAGGCGATGCACATGAGGAAACTCGGGCCGGCAAAGCACCAGAGCTTGCGCCAAGAGAAGGTAGCTAGGGATGGAATCTTCATGGGAGTACATTGTACACCTCATCGTCGGAGGAGGAGATGGTGATCTAAACCTTCTCATTGGAATCTTACGCTCGCTCTTAATAGTCATCGTCTTCTTCTTCTTCTTCCAAACCCGAATCAAAGTGAAAGAGATTGGTTGATGCGATGAAGGGCATTTGAGGCACTCCTCAGTAGTGAGGTCGACGGAGGTATGAGCCATGCATCAAAGTGAAAGAGATTAGTTGATGTGATGTGATCAAAAGTCAAAGAGATTGATTGGTTGCGAGATGGACAAAAAGAGTGAAAACCTTTTTGAGAGAAAAAAAAAGCAGGAGAGGAAAAGGGAACAATCCATGTTGAATTTCATTTCAAGTGCCATTGGGCCACTTGGATATTGCATTGTATTTTATTTCATTTATTTATTTATTAGGTTCATATCACATTTGTCCGTCAACTCTTCTCTTATATCATATTTGTCCACAAACTCTTTATAATTTCTTAAATCTTCTCTAACTCTTCATAATCTTTCATAAATATCCTGAAGTTATGAAGACAATCAGTTCCGAAAAAATAATTATTTTGTTATGATTTAGAAATTGATCTGATCAAAATATCCTTGAGTTTTTTCTTTTACTACATCGAATGAATGACTATTTAATTTCCACCAATTCATCTCTCTCTAATGCATGACTGTGTTCATTCACTTTTGACATTTATGTTGAAAATATTAACATATCATTGCTATTAATATTATAATTTTATTAGTTTTAAAAATCATGTATATTATTTTTATTATATTATTTATTTTATTAGTATTATTATATTATCATCATTATTATTATTATCATATTTATCAACACTTGTATTATTCTAATTAACAAGTACCAAATGACATTTTCGCTCTTTCTAATAGCCAAAAAATATAATTCTTCTACCATTCTTTCAAAACGACACTATTCTACTTTTACTATTCGAATTGTACTCTTATAATGCTATTTCTTGATTTGCCTAATGAACCTATAAGAACAGTTTAACCAAGCTCAGAGATGCCTAGAAAGCATTACAAGTTTGAAGCAAGCATAGAAGTCTCCAAGCTACCGAAAATTGGAAAGTTCAAGTTAGTCATCACAATGAGTCTCAAGCTTCAAGAAAAAAATGGCTAAGTACATCTTTTTTTTGAGAAATATGTTGCAACCCGACTTGGGAAGTCGCCGCAATGAATGACTACTCTGTTGGTTTTAATTTTTCTTTATTTGACAATTTACAAAAAAAAATTATGTGCTAATATATTGTATAAATTCTTTATGGTTGCTAGTTGTCAAATAGGTACAAATTAGGCACTCAATTAAGTATCATAAAGATTATAGAAGATTTGGATTAAATAGAGCTTTGGAAAGAGCTTCAAATTGATGTTTATACCTCATCTGTCACAACTTTGGAAATCAGCGACATGACGGGTCGCTAGAAGCGCTGAAGAAAAGAAAAATTCTAGACACCTGTTATGGCAACGGGTCTGGCCAATGATGTGTCATTGTGCCACCCATCACGACGTTGAGAAGCAACACATGATGGGTCACTAGAAGTTTTGTTGACCTTGTTAGTGAGAGAAGGTCAAACCTTTTCTCCTTGTATTTTTTCAACCCATCACAGCAGTCCTAGCCAGCAGAATGATGAGTCAGAGCACCCAAACATATCTGGAGTTGTTCTTCTATATATCAAGATGTGTGACTTCAAGAAGAATCAAGAAAATCCTATACAAGCATTCAAGCAATCTGAAAAGGCTGAAACATTCTCCTTCAAGCATCCAAGAGCTCAACTAGTGATTTGAGATAGTTTGGATGGATAGTCAATTTCTCTTAATTTGAGTTAATGATCCGTCTGTGACCTTAGTGTGAGATTTATGTGCGATCTCATTTATTATGATTTGATCAGTAGGGTTCTTGATCCGTGGAGTATCCTAGTGTGAGAATCGTGTGTGATCTCATTTATTTTCATTTGATCTGTGAAGGATCCATTCTTGTAAACACTTATTGTTTAGTGAAATCAATCATGGATTTGATATCGAGTGTTCATGTTGATGTAGGCAAGCTCGACAGCCGAACCATGCTATATCTTGTGTTAATTTCTCTAACCCTTACTCCTTTATTTTCTTGATTTGAGGTAGTGTTGCATTATTCTTTAATTGTGAATTGCTAAGGAAAGATCCTGGTAATATAATTGATCTGTTAGCTTTCGCACTTATACTCAAATTGGATTGATATTTTTTTCCTCCTTTCTTAGAGACATGCATTCTACAAACTGGTCACGATGAATGTTCATTGATTGGATCCCATATCATAACGACTGTTGTAGCCACTTGTGGGGTGCTTCACTACAAAGATCAGATTCGACCTATTGGGTCATTTATGGGATTTGATATATAGTAAGTAGTAACTATAGAAATAATCAGATGTGTTTTGTTTATTCGAAATTCGTGGATAGTTAATCTCAAAACTATTATAGAGAATATGAGCGATAAGATGCTCTCTGTTGTAATTATATTACTACAAAGGATACAAACTCCATTTATGGCGCATCATGATGGGTGCATGGTTCAGAAATTTAGAAATGTCAGATTTTAATTCGAAATTAGATTTTTTGAGTTAGATTTGATTTATTAAATTATTTAAGACCATTGAATTTATGATTTGGATTTGATATTTTGCAGGAAAAAAGTTAGTAAGTATATGAGGTATTAAGAAAATTTGTATTTCCTGTGAGATTCATTTTGTTATTTCGAGATCCTAAGGTCAATACACGATACGTGGAATCGTTTTATCAATTCAATTCAAAATTTTGGACCTTAATCACCTAGCTAAAATCACAATCAAGCAAGTACAAATAACAATTGAGCAATTCAAACAATAATGTGCAAAGATAGTAAAAGAGAGAGTAAAGAGCAAAAGATCAAGAGAGAGCAAGAGAACACACTATGTACGTGGTTCGAGCTATAAACAAACTAGACCTATATCCATAGGACCCTCGGATCTAAAAATACATTCCTGGATCGATTCCACAAGATCACAAGTGTTTTTATAATTACGGAACATATCTTAGGTTTCTATCAACAAGACAAACTATCTTAGGTTCCAAATCCTTTGCAATGAGGCTACACCGCTCCACAAAGGCCAAATTGTCTGATTGACAACACAATCAAGGATGGAGATGAACTACTTGACAACACAACGTAGTTCACCAAACTAAAACAATCAACAAAGTGTTCTCTCGGATTGACAATTAGAGAATTAGCTATCGTATACACTGTCAAGGTGTGGATGCAAAAGAAGAAGAAGAAGAAGAAGGAGGCTCTTGTGTTCTTTCTGGTGCTCAATTGGATGCTTGTAAACTTGGGGAGAGTTTCTTGATGCTTCTGGTTCGTATCCCCAATGTATATATAGGTTGGACACATCTTGGAGTCTTAAAATCTTGAACAGGGAGGCTTGCGTTAAAGAATTTCTCAACTCGTTACAGAACTCGTTGTAACGGTTTAGCACCTTTGCCATTTTGCCCTTCAATGCATTTATGTCTGACTTCTCGCCCTCCTGAATAAGAACCTGTTGTGACGGGTGAGGAATCCGTTATGACAGGTTGGCAAACCATTGTGACGAGAGTGGCATGTGTTACAATAACGCAAGGCTCTACCAAAGTGCCCTTCTGACCCGTCTTATGGCTCTTCTCCTCTTTAATATGTTACAACAGATTGGTGACTTGTTATGACGGATATGCAACCCGTTATGACGGGTTAAGAACCCACTGTGATGGGTTTTCTTGTGTTATGGTAATGCAGGGCTCTGTCTTTGTCCAATGTGCTTGTTCTTGTTGTCTATGTGATCGTCTTGACTTGTACATGCATATTAAAGCCTTTGCAACATCAATATGTACATGTATAAACCTGCAACTCACCAAAACTCAATTATGTAAGGTTAGTATTGATTTGTTTTGCAAATTGTCAAACCAACGAAAAGTTTAATCTAACAAACTCTCTCTTTTAACAATTTGCAAAATCATATGTCTATGCATATTAATTCTTATGCACAACACCACGTTTCTCGCCCTTTTTGCAAATTTTAGAAAAGGTACAATTCAAAATAATTGTTCCCCTTAAATATTAGCATGTATTTCAATTCAAGTCAAGATAAACAAGCTCCTCCTTAATGATATAAATTTAACAATTAAGGCACAAGTATCAATTTAATTTGCAATTTTGAGAATATGATAATCAAAGCACATAGACATAAATTGACAAGCATAATCAAGAGAATATAAGCAAGCAAACAACTCAAATATCCAAAGCAAATGCATAACACCATAATACATAAGAGTATTGACCGCTCCCTCCGGAGCCTCATGCTGGCTAGTATTATTGGTCAATATGAAATTAATGAAGATATTTCTAGAGTTTTTTATCAAGCCCTTTGAATAGACTATAAAATTATGATTAAGGATTAAACCATGACGGTTAGTTTCATGATAAAACACATATTTTTAAATAAGACTTTGAGTTATCATTTATCTTGCATGAAAAATATGATAATCTTTAAGTTTCATGTAATCATTAATCGGCCCAAAGGAAGATAATGATCATCATGGGAGATTATCATGACAGTTAATTGTCAAGCATAAGGCATGTAATAAGTATGGTGATGAATACAATTCTCATATGATCAGCTATTTGGCCCAACGAAAGAGTAACTATTATCATTTATCGTCAACACTTATTGTTATTAGAAGATATATATATAGTAAATGATATCATTCAAAGATGGTTCATTAAAGGAATCAAATATCTTGTTAGATAATATGAATAAAGCCTTAATTAAAAATGATGTGAAATTTATTATTCTTTTGTTGGCTAAATTGAAAAAAAATATTGCTTAAAGCTGAATGGATAAAGAAAATAAAGTATGCTCATGAAATTTTTCTGAGTAAAGGAATACATCTTATTCAGAATGAAATAAAGTGAGAAATAATTGGAAAATAGATGATCATATCATTAAAGTTCTGAATCCAAAACCAAAAGATCAAGGGGCAACATTAAAGAGAAGGTCAAAATTGTAAAAAGTATTATTTATATAAACTTGTTTTGATTAAGAATAACAAGGTACATTACATATATTCTTAACAAAACTCATTTGTATAAAACAAATAAGCAAAATGACTTGATTGGTAAAATAACAAATGCTACAGAAAAGTTTAGAGGTTAGTTTGACAATTAAGGAGTTAATTTTTCATGCATTATCATTGCAAAATTCAGTACGTTATTTTATAACGAGAAGGATTGAAATGAAGGCATCAAGTTTGTTTTGGAAAATTGAAATATTTGAATCTATGTGATATAAAAATATTAAAAATATCATCCTTTAAGAAAATTAAAAGTTCCAAATTTTGAATTTTGTAGGCTTAAAAGTTTTTGTAAAACATGATATTTAAGTATTAATGAAATATATATATATATATAGAAATGCTATTATGCTTTGCAAAGCATGTGCTTTGCGATTGTGGACCATTAGATCACGCTTTGTGATTTGTGCCAACATGATGATTGAAGATCTAATGGTCCACAATCGCAAAACACAATAGCATTTCTCTCTCTCTCTCTCTATATATGCAACCTGCGGCTGCGGAGCGGCATCATGCAAGCAGATGGTGGCGTGGCGTAGCGACGTCTTGTGGATTGGAGCGTGAAGTGTTTAGCGGCGGAGCGACGTCTTGTGGATTATAGCGTAAAGTGTTTAGCGGCGGAGCGTTTAGCACCAACAAAGCCCCCAAAAAAGACATGACAGAAAGGTAAAGAAAAGAACAGAAAGGGTCAGCAAGCACCAACAAAGGGAAAAAATCACTTGTGCCAGACACGCACCTAGCACGAAACGCAATCACCTCAGGTATGTCAGCATCGAATTAAAACGGTGTCCAATTGAAAGTCTTCAGCTCACTGAATAAAAAGACAACACCCGGAAGCCAAAACATAATGCCAAACACGAAGCCCAGTAGATACTAAAATATAGAAAAACAAAGAGGCCAACAAAGCAAAGAGTAAGAACATCTCACCTAGAAATTCTCGCAACTGCAGCGAGCTACATGAAACCATGATTGGCAAACCCTTTGTCTGTTCAGTGAGTGCAAGCACGTCGAACTGAGCTCCAAAGCAACGAGAAAAACCTCAAAGTAACATAGCAAAGCACATAAAGAAAAAGTGCAGAAATACATACCAAATGGCATCAACAAACAACAACACAAACCATAAGAAAACAACAATGATCAGCAGCGCAATGAGCAGCACCAAAGAAGGACACAAACATGAAAAAATATGAGACAGTTAAGACGTATGAAAACAATACCTTAAGAGCCATGAAAACACACAACAACAAATAAAAAAACATGAACTGGTGCTGGCACACCCCCCCACCGAAAAATAACAAACAACAGAAAGAACATCCAAGATGCAAAACGTTAACCCCTAACCGTACACTCGAAGGCCTAAAGCATAAACAAAGAGGAATATGTTCCTTTTTAAAACCCAAACGAACCAAAAACAACAACACAAGCACCAATGCAAACCAAAATTCCCCAAAAATAACAAAAGGATGAAGCACCACCGTAAACAGAAAATACGTGAACAATAACAAAAAGAAAAGGAGCTCACCGTAGAAAGGAAGCGAAGCAAGTTAGAGAAAAAACCAAAACATCCACCAACTGCGCACGCGGGAGTAATGCATCCAGTCATACCAGCATAAAAATTCAAGGGTACACCAGCACAGATTCATAAGCGAACAAAGGGGCCCACCGACAGAACACACGTAGAGCAGACCAAAAGAAGAGGAGCAAAACAAGCGCACAGAGGGGCAACTGCACGGGCAATAGCAAGCACATCCAACCAAAATCGCAAAAAATAAATAACAGGGGAAAAAAATGGAAGGAGCAGCACCGACCTAGCAGAAATCCCAAAGAGAAATACGTGCAGAAATCAGGAGCAGCACCGACCAGCTCCAACGCAGGTAGGAAGCAGCCGAAAAGGCAAGAAACAGAAAGTGAAGAGGGAAGACATGCGTTGCAACACCCAGGCGTAAGGAAGGAGGAAACAAAGTAAAGGAACATGTACTGAAAATAAAATGACACGTAGCCAATAGAAAATGCAAATCCAGCTGCTTTTGACCCAACAAATGGACCCTTCGCGACCAAAAGGCCAGGAAAAGACATAGCAAAACGAAAAATCGGAGAAAAATGAGAAACAACACTGTTATTCATACTGTTTATAACCACTGTGGAATCTATAGTAACTAAAATGTTGAACTTTTATATATGTAAAATTAATATTTTTATTATATGAGAGAAAGTGAGTGAATGAGTAGTTATTGTTCGAGTGTCATTACTTGACATTCATGTTTCTCTTTATAAATAAAATTCTCTCGCAGACTTGGATTATGAGTTCAATTATATCTCATCCATATTTGGGCTTCGTCCAAATTGATTCAATTCAAACTTAATTAATCATGTTCCACATAATTAATTGTTCTATACTTCAACTTGTCAAATAGAGTGATCCAGTAGGATCTATGTCATTATCAGTAATAAATTAATAAACAGTAGTTTATAAATCATAATTGGCATCTAGCATTGTATTATGATCACCCGATTATACACAGACAAATCATGATTCTTTGTTCTTTCGTATTAATCCTTTGTCACGTAATATTCATTGAATAATGTCAAGTGTAGGAACGTGTCATCCTTGACCATTAATTATTTTCTTGATCCTCAGTGCATAATTATTATTTGTATCATCCCATGATCACAAATGCGTGCATAACAATTATCACTGCATCAAGGTGCCCAGAGATATCACTAATTTCATATGAAATGAGACGGACAAATATATCCTATTGACTTTTCATAACTTCTAGCATAGTTCACGTATATTCGGAAAATATCTTTATCGCACTCGGTTAAAAGCAGCGTTTGATAATCGCACAAAATGCACATTAATTATCTAGAATTATGATATCTCAGATAATAGAATCAATATTAATTTATGACTTTGCTGATGACACAAACACAATTTCTACAACAAGTCAAGATGGATCATGTCCAATATCACGTACCTCGTACATGTATATTTATGTGATTAAACAGATACCTCATATTAGTGATCTGTGAAATATGATCACGCATTAATGTACATATTATATGTATATAATCATTCAGTATTTCATGCTAATAATATAAGACTATGGAGTATTAAGAGTTTTAATAATCAATCATAGAGTAATAATTTAATTTTTCAACTCAAGTAATCTATGAAATATCCTAATTCAAAAGAATAAAATGATATAAATAATCTAATACATAAAACTAAACAAGAATACCATAACAAATGATTGATACTTTAGGTCACTAAACTAACACTTAATTTGCTAGTGCTTGAAGGTAAGTGCTTAGATAGCTAACTTGCTATTGATATATTTTATGTTCTATATTACATTTGACAGATGCTGTAAGTTCGTCGAAAAAGAAGTTTATAAGTTGAGTACTTTAAAGTGTGGTACACATGCGACGGATACCGAGTTATTGAGCAACGTCCGCCCTCTTTTGCTCAGAGTGATTACGTAACATCATCCCATCAGTTCAAAGATAAGAACTCTTGCTAGTACTTTGAATTGTGATCGCTTGGCTCTGTATGAGATTGAGAGGTGCTGTCATAATGAATTTGCATGGAGAGTTATATTAGTTTGAGCAGGCAAAAGGCTAGGCAGAGAGAAAATTCTATGCAGAACAAAAACTTTTCTCTCTACAAAACATACTACATATATAAAGGCGCAACATTTGGGAATTGTTCATTTCCACAGTGCAATGAACAGTGTTTTCGCTGCGCAACTCTACTGTTTATGCTACAGTAAAAAAATACTGTAGCATTTTATTTTTTTTAAGAAATTTCTCCGAATTTTTCTGCAGAATTTTTTTATTTTTTTCCTGTCATTTTTTTTTCGCGGGAAGCGCGAACTCTTGACCTAGTGTATATATCATGTTCCAACATTTGAAATACTGTTCATTTCTACAGTGTTATGAATAGTGATTTCATTATTCACGCTACAGTAAATCACTGTAGATTTTTATTTTTGCAAATTTTTTCCCGTTATTTTTTTCATTTTTTTATTTAAACGATTTATTATAATTGTAATTGTAAGAGAGAAGTTTAAAATTTAACCTTTTCGCGCGAAGCGCGAGTCGTACGCCTAATTTGATATCAACGCTCGTCAATTAAATAATTTAATTTTTTTAGTATTATTAATCTGAACCACTCATTCATAATTCATAGTCGAACAGTTTAGATAAAAAATTCCACAGGAAGCCGAGAATTTTGTTCCGATTTAGTTTCGGCCAGACTAGGCTTCTATCTATCTATATTTATTATAGGCCAGTATTAATTGGGCCGCTGATGCTGCTACAACTACAAGCCCAAGTCTACGACCCAAACCCATGAGGCCACGAGCCATGAGAGAGAGAGAGAGAAATTGAGAGATGAGATCAACAAATCTAATTTCCTCTGGTCGTCTCTAGAAACATCGAGGCTACTCCTGAATCCTGATTTATTGTGGTGGAAAATCAACGTGCTTTCCCGTGTGTTGACTGTTGAGGCGGGATCACTGCATTATGAGCAATCCGCCCCGACTCGTTACACCATATGCTCACACATGCATACTACTAATACTTATCGAGGATAGGGATTAACCGATTACAAAATACATCGTTTCCGTTCACAGCTGCGGCGCCGCGAGGAGAGAAGATATTATTTGAGAACCGAGAGAGAGCGAGAAGAGAAAAGAGGAGAAGCCCGCCTCCTACTCACAATTTGATTTCTCTCGCAAGGTGTCTGACCTGATCCCCTTCTAATTTCGTTTTTTCTTTCTTCTTTATTCCCTATATCTGGAGAATTTTTTACGAATATTCTTGTATGCATTCTCCATAGGTAGTTGTGGCAGTTTTAACCTGGTTAGGGTTAAGCATCGTACTAGCTCAAGCTTACTTCTAAACCTAAATTTGTACTCAGATCTTCTATTATATAGTTCCTCTTTTTTAACTTCTTCAATTCGTAAAATACGTAATCTCTGCTCTAACGGCTCTTCCGTGATCAATCTTGCTTTCTTGTTCCAACACTATTTCCACAAACACCTCCCAGGCAAGGCTTGCCTGAAGCTTCACTGAAAACTACTCTTTCTACATTTCTAAATCTTGTATTTGTGTATTATTAAAAAGATTCTTTTAGTATTCATGTCACTCAATGAAGGACTGAGAGGACTGAGTTTTTAGTTCTTGGTTAATTGATGCCAAAAGTTTCTTAGTAAATCTACCCCTTTGCAAATATTTGAAATGTTTGCTTTCTGTGTTCTCACTGTGATGCATGGACTTATCTGCAATGCAGATTGGATAATAACTTAAAATCCCTTCTTTGCTTGTGTAGAAAGGATGAGCAGACGCAGTGGCAGGATTATTTTCGTTGGGAACCTTCCTGGTGACATTCGTGAAAGGGAAGTTGAGGATCTCTTTTATAAGGTGAGTTTATTTGTTATCTCTTAATAAATTGCTTGTTCAATTTTAAAAATTTGGAACTTCGAAAGATAAAGCATAATGCTGGTTTATCACGTTTGTTTTTGTGACCTCAAACTTCTTTTTGGCTATTATTTATTTCCTTGTGAGTTTGCAGTATGGACCTATTGTTGACATTGACTTGAAGATTCCTCCTAGACCTCCTGCCTATGCATATGTTGAGGTATGATCATATCTTTCTTTACACCTTGTTTGGATGAGAGGACAGTGATGGAAGGAGAGAGAAAGCACTATTTCACGACTGGTTCTTGTTTGGTTGAATATCTAATTTGAGGGCAAGGTTAATGGGGTTTACACTTTTAACCTCCCAATTGTTACTCTAAATTAGAGTGTAATGCCCACTGCCCTTCTTTCTCCTTTTGTGAACCTAACAAGGTGTTATGTCTCACCTGACTAGAGTATAGACTGGTATGATGTTGTCAACTGTCATTGTGCTGTTGACTCTGAATCCGACAATGTTAGTCCCTTATTTTTTTAAGTGTCTCTTTGAAGCTACTTTATCATAATTTTCCTCTGATCTGTTGAAACTACAGCACTATCCTGTCCTTAGTTTTCTCTCAGTTTTCAACTGAGGTCGAAACATGCCATGCAAGTATAGCAATTGGTCAACGTGCTTGATGTATATATATATTTTTACATGCCATGCAAGTATAGCAATTGGTCAACGTGCTTGATGTATATATATATTTTTACATGCCATGCAAGTATAGCAATTGGTCAACGTGCTTGAGGTATATATATTTTTTCCTTTGTATATTGTAGTTTGAGGATCCTAGAGATGCTGAGGATGCAATTCGTGGACGCGATGGATACAAATTTGATGGCGAAAGGTTGCGGGTATGTACATAAAATGATTACCGTTCCTGTGGCACTCATTGTATCAATATGTGCTGCAGTGCAGGGTCCAACCCTTTTTGATGAGAACTAAAGACTTACTTTAAAGTTGAGTTGGATTAAGGATCTGGTAATTTATGAATTTTGAGTCATTACTAGAAGAAGATGTTTTGAGCTCAAGTGCTGCCAGAAGCACAGAAGACCTCCTTTTATATGTATAAAAGTTGATATGTGAACGTTGATACGTAAATTTTATTTAGATCAGAATTTGGGTGAAATACCCAAAACATTTTCAGAACTGAACTCCATTTATTGTAGCCAAGTCCTACAGGACTGACAGTAAAGATGCTTGGCACACACACAGTAAGTTTTATGGAAATAACCTCAATAAAATTGGTACCATAATAAAGAAGCATTGTGAGAAACATTGGTCTGGGGATGCATAATCTTTTCTTTTGCTATAGGTATGATCTGCCTATAGAAGATTACAAATTTGGTCCTGTTTCTCAGTTCTAGATGCTTTGTTCAAATTGCTCGTTTCTCATCTGTGTTTCCTTCAATGTCCATTAGGTGGAGATGGCTCATTTTGGGCGTGGTGCGCCTTCATCTCGTGATCGTCCTAGCAGCTACAGCAGTGGATCCCGTAGCCGTGGGGCCATCCCTAGGCGCTCAGAGTATCGAGGTGTCTTAGTTCAATTTTTAATATTTTTGCAAAATCAGTTGCTAGTATTTTTGTTGGCAAGGATGTTGCGAAATATTTTCTTTAGGGGGTTCTTATTAAGAGTATATTGTAGATCCTCACTAGTTCCTATGTGAGCTGCCTAGATGCTATAGGAGCGAAATATTCTTCACTTATCTGAGTAGATATGAGTATATATTAGGGAATGTGTCCTATTGTGTGCCTGTTGCCTTTGCCGGATGTGTTATTCTGATCTAGGAACTTGACGTAGTATATGATATTGCATTTGTTTCTTTCTCTGAGAGGATGAGTCCCATTTTTTAGGGTTACACAATACTTAGTTGTAGCAGCAGCAGCAGCAACAAAGCCTTTAGTTCCAAACAAGTGGGATTGCTTGTCGTTATTTCATTTACCTTTTTTTTCTATGGCTAATATTCATCAATTTTGCCATTGCAAGAGAATTGGTTCCAAATATCGAAACACGTCTTTTTTGGGTACTAGTCCATGCAAACTTACATCTCTGACCTAACTTCGCTAAACTCAGCACCTAGTATGCTCAGTTTTCATCCTAAGTCTAAAAATTCTCAATTCTAAGGTCTTGTCCCGATGACTCTAGTTTGCTATTAACACTTATCCTACTCTCATCAACTAGCAAAAATGTAAGGGGTTAAATCCTACTCCCATTAACTTGCAAAAATGTAAGGGGTCAAGGCTGACCCTTAATGTAATCTTATCTTAATAGAAAAATCACTAGTCTCACTGTCATCATGTCTGACTCTAGTCAGAACGTCATTGTATATATCTTTGATGAGAATAATGTACTTTGTTGGAACTTTTTTCCGCCTATGTAGTTTTTGAAGCTACATAGTTTGTCTCAAGTTATGAAAGGAGGAAGTTGTGATAGGCCTCTACCTAGTCAGGTAAAGGAGGGGTTATGATAGGCTTGGCGAGCCACATACAAATTTAACCATTCTCATGATAGCCAACAGAAACTTAAATTGTAGGCCAGTATATTTTCTGTAAGTAACTATTTTGTGTCTTTGCATGTAGTTCTGGTCAGTGGGTTGCCTTCATCAGCATCATGGCAAGATCTAAAGGTATTTCTCATCATAATCAATCTAATTCTCATTTTAGCACAACTGTGCAAAACCTCAATATCATAGGTATGTTCACAGAAGAAATGGTGGGTAGCACAAAGCAGCAGAGATGCTAACACATATTCCCTGTTCAGGAGCTGTCTTCTTGCAATCATTTGTATCTTGTTATTTCTTTATGCTCTAGCATGAAAGATGAATTGTGTTCTATAGGGTGGGTTATATCGACCAGTGCTAAGTTAATTGTCCAAATTTGTCTGAAGGAATTAGTTGTTGAGATTGTCTGATCTGAAAAAAAATATTGTTACTTATCATTTAGATTGTTTGTGTATATGCAAGTTGCAACCTGAAAGTCATTTGGTTACTGATCAAACACCAAAAGGCATTAAAGCTTAAAATTGGTTTATAGATGATTAAGCTCTTTTCAACTTGCACCAAAATTGAAACACCACCTGTCAAAGTTCAAGAAGTTCGCCATTTGTTAGTTTGTCAAAAATGTTTTGTTAGCTTCCCAAGTGATACTCTCTTTATATTCTGGGACAAGATGGTACGTCTTTTTTTATTATTGTTTTTTTGGTATAAAAGCTCCTACTTAATCCCAGCAATTATTACTTTTTTAAATGCCGCTTGCGGAATTTGAACCTGCCTATGTTCGCACCATTTGGGCTAGGCCTGTGTGGTTCATAGTAGGTCTTTATATTACCCATGTTTGTAGGATTACATGATAGAACTTATTTTCGTAGGCGCGTTTATGTTACTATATTGTCATACACTATTTCTGATACGCATAATGCATTAGTTGTGACATGACTGTTTATGCTTCTCTTGATTAGAAATTTAGAATCACATCATGAACAATGTATTTATAGGACCAGGTGTTTGCTTATCTTGATTAGAATTAACATCATGGACAATCTATTGCAGGACCACATGCGTAGAGCTGGTGATGTCTGCTTCTCTGATGTCTACCGTGAAGGGGGAGGTGAGTATACGAGAATCAAAGATATAACTTGGTTAGGAGTTAGGACTACTAGGCTATCAGTTCATTTGTACTGGGAAACAGCCTTTTGAGCTTCCTTCAGGGTATGACCTGGTTGGTAATGCTGGACTTTTCACAAGGGGTTCAGTCCATTTCTTGTCTAAAACTGTTCCGGGTCAGTTCCAAGGTTCAAGAGAACTGTACTGTTGGTACTGATTTTCAAAATTTGTTGCCTGATGTGGAATTTATTGAGCATACCTTTGTTTATTCTAATACAGTAGCAAGGTGCAATACCATACCAGTTACTGGTCAGACCGGCAGGTGCTAGCTAGGAATTGTGCACGGGCACCGATATTGCGGTACCAGTTGCTGGCTGGGCCATTGCCTATGGGCCGGTATGCTTCAGGCCTTCAGCTTACCATGGTATGGGAATTATGGTCTAACTTACTTTTGTTATGACTGACAACCTTACTTGGCTTTTGTAGGAACTGTTGGCGTTGTGGATTATACAAATTATGATGACATGAAATATGCGGTATTTATCTTTCTTTTTTTTATCCTTGTTATTGTTTTCAGTGTTTTCCATTCTTCTGGCTCCCTTCTGCCCAATTGTGAGTAGAAAACCTATGTGAACAAGTAGTTCAGTAGTCTCCATCAATTAACCTGTCTGGTATGTTTAAATGTTGCTTAGTGAGGGCCGAGCCCTACCTAGTGTAGTGGTAAGGCAAAAGACTTCCATGGGGGAGGTTTGAGGTTCAAGCCCCAGTGGGGGCTATTTTCAGAGAGGGGGGTGGGGGGGGGGGGGGTGTTTCAAGTTTATTTTCTGGTTTGTTTGTGTGGGTGTTGTAAGCCTACGGGCAATGAATCCAAAAAAGATGTTGCTTAGTGAGGGCTATGGTTCCTGTTGCATGTTTTAGCAGACTGTGATCAGTGTAGTCGAATTCAACTTGGTTATCTGTTTTTATCAAATATAGAATCTGGCTTTGTAATACAAAGTTTATAGGCTACAGGTGGCCATTACCCAAGTACGAAGATGCTAGATCTTCATCGAGTGATACCAGATTGTTTTAATATCAGAGCTGTGATAGTTTAGTTGTTATGCAAGATATTTAGAGATTAACTTTGGATATGTCACTTGGCAGTTGAAAAAACTTGATGACACTGAATTTCGCAATGCATTTTCTCGTGCCTATATAAGGGTAAGTTGCTGCAGTTTGAAACATTGTGTGTAAGCATTGTTCATGTTCCATATTCTTGTATCATAGAATCTTTGTTTAGCATTGAACCATAAATGATGTGGAAACAAACTTAAGTACTCATACAACAACTACTAATTATATTAATACTAACTGTATTGTTTGTTCCATCAGAAATTTAATTAAAATAACTTGTGTCTTACCATAAATACAATAAAAAGGGCAGCCCAGCCCATGTAGCTCCTGCTTGTGCAGGGTCTGGGGAAGGGTTGGCCCACTTTGGGGGTCTTTGTATGCAGCCTTTCCAAATGCAAGAGGCTGTTTCCACCCTGCCATAAACACAATAAGATATATATTTATCCATGAATATGAAAATAGATTTGGGAAAAACTTAGGTACATCTAGATAGGTGCTCCTTAGGCACTCCACTCAATCCGTACTGTTTGATTGAAATATATGATGCGAATCTCAATGCAATCAAACAACTACAAATTGAGTGGAGTACCTAGGGAGCACCTATATAGGTAAACCTAAGATTTTTCCCAATAGATTTTTGTTTAGTTTTTTTTGGGCTGGTGATATTGTCATGGTTAATATGTTCCAAATAAAGAATTTCAAGGACCAAATGGTACCTAATGATAATCTGAGGATTAAATGTTACCTTTGAAACTTTCAAGGACCGAATAACCAAGTAATACTATAAGGACCAATGATAAGTGCTTTCACTTTTAAGGACGATTTGTGTAATTTACTGAAAAGTAATTTTGGTTTCTCTCCTGCACTTGTAAGCAAAGTAAATGTTCGAGTTTGTGAATGCTGGAGCACACTAAATCAGAGCTCCGCTTGCTACTGTTCTCTTTATTTTGATGTGCTTGTTTCATTTTGAGGACTTCTTTTTTTCTTTTGGATTTGCAATAAACAGGTGAGAGAGTATGACTCGAAGAGAAACAGCTTATCCAGAAGCCGAAGCCGAAGCCGCTCCTATACCAGGAGTCCTAGTCCTAGCCGCAGCCGTAGTTACAGCAACAGGAGTAGTAGCCGCAGTCCAAGGTATGCTATGTGTTTTGTGACGAAATGTAATATTTGAACTGAATGGAATTGTGGAAATGTTCAAACTGGAATTAAGCAGAAAATTTGTAGTTGTAAACACTTCGCAGTTCAGTCCTTATTGCTCGGAAGGAATAGTCTTTTCCATTGTGCTGGGATAGTCCCAATTCTACTCACTTTCCCATCTTTGCTAAACACAGTTGGAATTGCACATAATGGAAACCTATTCTCTCCCTTCGGCTATCAAGCCCTGAGGCTTTAGACCTTAAAAGTTGCAGGGCTCCAACTTCTTCCTATCCAGTTGTGATATGAGAAAGAAATGAGGAAAAAAGAAAATAACCCAAAGGACTAACTTAAGGTTGTGATGTATTCCTTCATCTCTGGTTAAAAGGAAAATATGATAGAAATTAGTTCTAGGCCACTTGATTACTACTTCAGCAATGGAGATGGCTGAACAAATTTAGGGGCCCTGTAGGTCATATGTTAAGTCATTGGAAGAAATGCTGCTATAGATTATGCAGATGTAAGCTTCTTTTACTGTAGGAACTTGGTGAAAAGAGGACACATGTATAACCACGAAAAAAGGATGAAACATGGTCTATAAATTACCAAGAGTTTAATTTACCCTAGTAATAACCGAAGAGAACACATTTTAACAACTGTGTTGTGCAGCAGGTCACCTGGAAAGAAACCATCTCGCCAGTCCTTATCAAGATCCGTATCGAGGTTCATCTCTTCTCTCACTCTTTCTGTGTGTGTGTGTGTCTGTGTGTGTGTTTGTATTGCGTTGGCACTTGTTGGCTGTTTTCAACTCAAACTCAACTCTACCTTGTAACATCGAACTTAAGGGCTTTGATTCTTTTCACTTTGGGGAGAATCCCGTCAGATTGATATCAGTTAATCATGATTAGAGCATGTATGACTGTGTTTTGATTCTATTACTTGAATGGGGATTTCCTGATTGGTCCTCAGTTTTCTGTCTAGAGTCAGGACTGTGCATTTGACTCAACTGATTAAAAGAATCATTAATTTTCTCTTCCTAGATCCAGTGTCATAGTGATTTCCCTGGATATAAGTAAGCTTGCAATGGATTTTGGCATTAGTTCATTAGTTCAGTAATGCACCAGCATTTGCATGGGTTATTACAAAATCATAGCTAAGAATAAGAAGACGTGTTTTAGGGATTCAGGTTCCTAGGTTAGGCATCGTTGTTTAGTCTTGTGAAAGCTGAAGTCAACTTGAGAGGTTATTTTTGTTGTGTTATGGTTTCGTGAGCATAGAAGTTAGTATCTTAAGATATGCGATGCGTATCTTACGGTTTGATACGAGTCAAAGTGCGACAGATACGTATCTTACGGTTCAATGTGAGTAGTGAAATTTCAGGGTGAGTCGCCATTGCCCAACCACCTTGACGACGACTATTGATGATAATAGTGCTAGTGATAGTGATGATTAGATGATATTGTTAGTTAGTAAAAATGGTGATAGGATCATAGCTTCTTTTGTTAGCAAATATGCCATTTTGTAACTTATTAGAACATGATGCTATGTTATTTTGTTGCTTACTAGAAGTAAAGATAGATATCATGTAAATACCTTAACATGCAATGAATTTACATCGATATCAATTGACACGCAAGGTTTAAATAGCAGATAGCGGTATGTAGCGGTGCGGGAGTTATTTAGTGTTTAGCGGTATAGCGGCGATATAGCGGTTAATGTTACTAATATAACTTACATGAGTATGAATAACTGTCAAATACCAATGCACTACCAATGCACTGATGCATAAGAGCATAATAACTGCCATTAGAAATTGGCAAAAAAAATGCTTATTTCAAAAGTCAACCATTAACATTTATATCTGTTGTATCACCGCTATATCTGCTATATTACTGCATATTCATTATATCTGCTATATTCGTTATATCAGTGGTGTTTAAGAAATATTTTGCGCCCAAGCCAAAATTTCCACTATATCGGCGTTATTTAGAACCTTGATTGACACTTATCAATATATGTAAAATTACGATGGATTCTTTAGTTATTTAGATTTTTTTTGTTAGATTGTTATTTTTAAAAATAGCGTAGCATATCTTAACGACACGATACACGATACGATACATGATAAATTTCCGATTCAACTACTATGTCCGTGAGTACCACACTTTATATCCGTACCTCCTATTTATTTACTTTTTCTTCCAACTGATGTAACCAGCTTAATATAGATTGCCACACTTCAAATCACGAACCTTGATATTTTTGGTTTTTTTTTTAAAAGCAAAGTTTGTATATGTTATATGAAGCATAATCTTTTTCAAAATTTGCAGATCCCGTTCAGGATCCAGATCCCTGGATGCTTCTGTAAGTGTTGCCTTTTCTTCTCTTTTCTTTTGGAAAGTGGTAGCTGTAAGTTGTAATTTTAGCTTTACTTCATCTTAGGTGTATTTAGCTGTAAGTTGTAATTTTAGCTTTACTTCATCTTAGGTGTATTTCATGTACAGATACTTGAAATTTCTATTTTAGGATTTGGGAAATAAGAAATACTTTTTGGGGTCCGCTGGCTAATTCCATCGATGTAATTATTGATAAAATGCGTGAAATATTGATTGATAAAATGCCGTATGAAATGTTGATTCATAAGCTTGTACCCATACCTGCAATTTATATGTGAGAATGGGGACTATTATTTTGTTTCCCTTTAGCAGTGAACTAAATAAACAGTCCTTTCGTTACTCACGAAAGAAATTTGCATTTTCTAAATTCAGGCAAGAGAGAAGGTGGGCAGTGTGAGCCCCAATGAGTATAGCCCCAGACGTGATGGAAGTGTTTCTCGCTCTCAATCCCCGGTAACATTTTGTTATTCTGATATTGTCATGATTGTTATACATTATGAGTGGTAGCAGGACCTCCTTTCTCCCCTCTATTTTCGTTTCAGTTTGTGGTGTTTGTCTGATTATATTATTATTACATTTGTATAGTTTGTGTTCTGCTTAAATTCCCGAGGAACTTTTTGTTTGTGTCAATCTGTTTATTTTTTCACCTATGTTATTAACTCCTAGAGTATCTCATACTAATTTTATCCAGGTCAAATCAGCTTGAAAAGCATGTGAGATTTTTGGATCAAATCTAATTCAGTGGAGGTCCGAATGAGTTTGTGTAGGATGTAATTCAGTGGGGAACTGTATGCAAGTTTAGAACTGTGTGAGTAATTATCTTAATCTAATTCATAGGGAACTGTATGAGTATGGAACTAGGGTGATGTATTATCATCTGGTGTTAGAACCTTATAGTTGAATTAAATCTGTACTCTTGAACTGTTAGTAGCTGAAAGATGGTCTCTGTGGTGGCTCTTGGGTAGCTAGTTGAATTTATGTAATTTTCTTATGAAGTTATGCTTGACATGGATTATTTCAAGTGTGTGCTTGCCTATAGCAAAATTTGGTTTTGTGCCTATTTCTTGTCCCCGTAAAATTTTTGCGGATGCTATGAATCTCGTGCCGCCACTATATGCAAATGTCCTCAATTATTTCAATTGTAGGACGAGAAGGCACGGTAGTATCGAGACTTGTTTTACAGCATTTGTGTGAAAGCTTTATTTTGTTGGGCTATAGGTCATACATTAATAAGCTCTGTAGGTCACCTGAGGATAAATGAATTGGCGTACTCAAATTGCTACAGTAATTAGGGGTGATTAATCAGTTTTTTGAATTTTCACCATCGTTTACAAAAATTGTTCATACATTATAAGCTTTGATTTTCTTGTTCTCTTTTGTCTCTTAAGTGTTCTGCACAAGTGTTGTGAGATCTTTCAAAGGAATGTGATGTTGTCGTTTTTTGTTTTGCTTTATGCGACAATATCTATGTGATGTTCGACGGAAAGGCCTATAACATACAATATATCTCTTCACTTTCTTTTTTTTCTCTAGAAGTATTTCTTTCTGTTAAGATAGATAAATGAGTTTTATTAGAAGAGAGTTGTACAGGTCATGTCTTTTGAGGATCAGGAGTTTTTTAAAAATATTGCATGACAACTTTATAATTAGTCCATTACAAAATGAATAATTACAAAAAAATATTTTACACATTTAGAAGTCTATTTTATAACACTTTACATTCATGTTAATTATATTTTAGAAATTATTTGTTATGATTAATATATAATTGTATAATATATAAGTTCATAATCTACATGGTTTGTATAGCGTTTAATACAATCTATTTAATTGTTAAATCCAACACTCTGTCATTTTAACTATGTGTGTAATATTTTACTTATATTTTAATAAAGCACATTATTGATTGTCACTTTAAGTGTTAAATAATTACGTCCATCAATTATACAAACAAAAAAATTAAGCAGTGTTTGTCATATTTATGAGTGACTAAATCGTCATAAATCATGACGCTGATAAGTTAAATGACATGAATCATGAAATAGATGTGTAGTATGAGATTTACACGAAACGTGATCTACGTGTTGTTAATAAGGGTGAATAGGATTTATTTGATATTCTATGATTAAATTCGCAACTGTGCTCAATTCAATTTGTAATGACAGTAACAATTTTAACAAGTCATTTAATTCAATAATAGCAAGCAATTTTCTTAACTAACTAGAAGTAAAGAAAAAATAAAATAAAAGAGTTAAGAGATTGCAAACAAATTGAAGAACACATGACATCGATATGTTAACAGAGTTCGGCTATTGATGAGCCTATCTCGACTTTACAAGATCGAGCCGTTTGCACTAAACACCAAAGATCGACTATTAACGATGCAGTAACAAGATCGAGTCGTTTGCAAAACACCAAAGGTCTTTTACAAGGTTGAACTTGGTCACTTTATACACAAAAATATAGAACCAAATCAAAAGCAAGCTCAAATGCTAAAAGAATAAAGTTACAAGGTAACCTCCTTAATCTCACAAGAAATTTGATTGATTTAGAGTAGCTAAGCTTGAGAATTTTGAGTAAATAAAATAGAGCTTTTTAATGGAGTTGTGCCTAGGGATGTATATGAGCCGAGTTTGAGCGAGTCAGACTCAATTCGAACTCGAGCTCGCCACAACTCGAGTCGGCTCGGCTCGTTACACGCAACAATTTCGAGTTTTCTGAACCAACTCGAGCTCAACTCGCCACAACTCGAGTTGGCTCGTGACTCGACAACCAGCTCGAAAATTATAACATAGAGCATAAAAAGTATATGTTTACTACTAATGTTTGTCAAGTAAATGCAAATAAGTTTCAATAAATGCAAATAATTCAAATATAAAACATGTTTAAGTTCAAATAAGTACAAATTATTTATATATTAAAACTCACGAGTTGGACTGAACGAGTTGAGGGCAACTCGAACTCAACTCGTGAGTCAACCGAGTTGGCTCAGCTCGAGTTATGCCAGCTCGAGTTCTGTCAACTCGAGTTAGAACCGAGTTTTTCTCGAGTCGAGTTCGAGCAACTCACGAGTTACAAGTTTTTTGCCCAGCCCTAGTTGTGCCTGCTACAAAAATGTCTGGAATAATAGGAACAGTTGAAGGAGAAAAAAAATCCCCTCCTTATATACAACATGCATAAATTAGGACAAAAAAAGCAGAATCGTGCGATCCATTGTAACGACATGTCAACCGTTACAACGCTTGAACTTTGAATTCAAAATCAACACAGATTTGACAATTTTTCAACGTCAAACCATTTTGACAGTTGTGAATCGTTACACAACAATTAACACTAGAGGTTTGGCTAAAATATGAATTTAGAAATTAACATTCAAAGGCTTAAACCGTGGTAACGGTTCTGTACCGTTACAAAACGGTTCACATTGGAAGGTTATATAAAAATCTGGATTTCGAATTTATTTTTAAGAATTGAAATCGTTACACAACGGTTGATACTGAGAACTTAATTTTTGAGAATTAATTTGTTCTATTTGCTCAAGCTTAAATATTCTAAATTAATTAAATGTACAATGAATTTTACTAAGGGTCTTAAGGCTTGTTCTTGAATTAATTTTCTTGTTCTTATTTTGCATCTCCAACTTTACAATCAAGTCCCTACAAAAATTCTCAAACACAAAGCATGGTAAAATTCAAGTTTGTTTTGTATCGACAAATACAAAAAAAAAATTATTAGATACAACACGTGTATATTTACAAGTAGGTCTTTACTTTTTAGATCAAACGAGTCCAGAATAAAATTGGAACTGAATAATATATATGCATAATATAATTGTATAAACTTTGAACTTCGAATTACAAACTTAAGTGCATTATATTATATAACTAAATGTGTAAATACATTATAATGTATATAATCTATTACACACTATAATAAATTTTAGACACTCATTGAAACTGAACATCATCCGCTGAAACTATACTCATATGAGCTCATGTAACTTTTTGAGTATCAAATATTTAGTCAGCAAATTAGCTACCATGAAATTTGTCCCTTGGTACTCAATACTGACCAGACCGTTCTGAATTCTTTCTTTAACATTCAGGAATTTAATGTAAATATGCTTTGACATTGTCAAGCTCCTGTTGTTACTCGAATATAGCGCCGCAACATTATTATCACAACAAATCTTTGGTGATGACTATATAGTCTCTATTAATTACAGTCTTGTGACAAAATTTCTTAGTCATATTATCTGATTTGATATCTAAAATCATGCAATAAATTCTACTTTCACGGTAGAAGATGCAACCAATGACTACTTTGCAAGTTTTCATGAAATAACTTTTTCAGTCAACAAAATTCTACTCTATATATCTCACAAATCGGAGTCAATATATTCTATAATCTCAAGTCTGTCTGTCAGACATTCGATGTCTACATGTGATGTCTTGTTCTTTGTAAATACAATAGTATCATTTTGGCTGCTATCTAGCAATTCAATATAGAGTTACTTAAGTATTTTCTTAGCATTTCAGTGATGTACGCAATATATGAATGCATACACACTTAGTTCATCCATAATATTTCCAACTATAAAAACATATGAAATATTTTGCATTTCTGATTTCTCAAGTTTTGTTCTTAGACAATGATTGAGACTAAACTTATCTCATTTTGTTATTGGAGTATGTCATAATTTGTGACTTTCTATGTCATATTATTTTAGAATTTTATTGATATATATACTTATTGTGAAAGATATATACAAGATATCTTAAGAATAATTTCAGTGTATCTTTAAATCTAACACATGATGTTTTATCAAGATATTTCATCCAAAAAAGTATCTCTATAAAAATTTCTTGGTTCATGTAACATACTTATATAAATTATGACATACAATTGCGACCCACCTCTCGATGTCTTTCATAAAAATATAGCAGCAGTTGATGTCAAAGGTCTCTAGCTTCTCAAGACCATTGATATTCTTTGGTACCTCCACAAGGCACTTGTGTAGGGACACATGCTTCAGCGAATGACAAGAGAAGAAGGTTGTTGGAATCCTGTACAAATAAAGCGTAATGACAAGTTTCTCGATTTTTCTTCATGCCAAGATGGGGATCCACATATCCATTGGTTTCGACAAATTGAGACCGCTTGCAATGTCGAACTTCATAATTGAGCCCCGAGTGCATGCTAGTACATAGTTGGTAACTTGGTATAATAACTTATAAAGACGAGTCTTAGTATGAGTAATTTACATCTGTTAATCAGCTCTATGCATTTATGAGCTTTTAATCAAGTGATTAATCTTGGTTAATTTGTTTATTTTTCATTTTCACAAATCTGCTCATTAAATCAGAATGTTGTTCTATTTATTCTGAAAATCATAATTTCGTATTCTCATTTTATTTTTCCACATTATGTTTGTATTCGTTTGACGAATTAGTATGTGCATTTTATAATTGCTTTCTGAATTGTTTCCATTTTTCCTCTTACATTTTGAAATGCTTACATTATTTTGTAACTTTCCATTTGATATTTTTTTTATGGGATACTTAAAATACTGTCTTTTAAAATACTGTTGTAAGCACAGAATATAGGAAAGAGATTTAAATTGACAAGTAATTAAAAAAAGTAGAGGGATTTAGTTTCTCCAATGGGAGATAATTAATTGAGTGCTTAACAGAAACAATGAGAATAAATTACAGCTCAGACAACTAATTAGATATCTATGCAGAGTAGGTCTTATTTGAGAGAAAATTACAACACTAATTGGGCCGGGCTCCACCTTTGCCACTGACTGATTGGGCCGGTTAGGAATGGAATGGCCTGGTTTAATTCTCATTTGGGCTTCTCTTAATTTAAAAAAAAATATTTATTTATTATGATGGGCATTACATTAGTTAATTAATTGGGTCGAGTTGGTGATGGTATTATGCTCCGTACAAATTACACATTATTAAAAGACCTCGATTTCGATTGGATCACAGCATCTTTCAGTCTATAAATCAGTCGATGTGTTTGTCCTCATCTTTTTGTTCAAATGGAAATGGAAATGGAATCATAAGAGAAGAGAAAAGAAAGGAGAGAGCGAGATGGAGGTGACAGCAACACTAATCACAGTAAACCTGCGTCGTGTTTGCTTTTGTTTCTTCCTTACAATAACAACAGTAACAATAATAATAACTTTTTTGGGGGAGGGAGCTTCTGCACTAAAAAAATCGGAGCTTCTTCATACAAACAACAACTACACGAGAGAAGATTTCCCAAAGGATTTCGTCTTCGGAGCAGGCTCCTCTGCTTATCAGGTATCATTCCATGCATACATACCAATTATATATATGTACTACTTCAATTACTTGATTTCTTGTTTATTAATTCATTGTTAGCTATCTAGAATAGAAAAACCCAAGTGCATGCTCTATTAATTAAAGCTAGCTATTTCAACCCTTACTCAACGCCTAGATCGAGGGGGCTGTGGATGAAGATGGAAAGAGCCCAAGTACTTGGGACATCTTCACTCATCAAGGTACCTATTAATTTCATTTTACTATTATTTTACAATCATAGTATTAGTTGGTTTATTAATTAGGATAATCCAACCTAAAAGATACTACACTAAGCATGTTAGAATTTAAAAGGTACATTTTTTAGGCCTAAGTAATTAATGATAATTTCAGATATACGTTAATTAAAACATGGTGTATATACAAATTTGTATTTGCTAAGGTTACCCATGAATATTTGCACTTGAGATGTCTGATATGGTGCTGGAATTGGCTGATACTGGTTTATGTATTGTACTTGACTATATAGGTTGGATGCCTGACGAGAGCAATGCTGATGTAGCTGCTGATGCATACCACAAGTACCAGGTATCATTTGTAAATAGTAACTTAATTTTACCCAACAAAACATATATGGCAAAGAGAACATAAATAATACAATTCTGTTCTAATTTGAAATTTTATTTTTTGGTCATCAAATTTTTGAAAAAAAATCAAGTTGGTCTTGAACTTCAATTTGCATCAATCTGATCTTCAAACTTTTCAAAAAAAGAAATTCAAAATAGTCCTTAAACTTTATTAAAAGCCGAATAAGTTCCTAAAATCTTCATTTCCAGCAAATTAGTCCTTGAACTTAACAAAACAGAACCAAATTAGTCCCATAAATTTCTTAAAAAAAAATCAAATTTGTTGGTTCAAACCTATCTGATCCAAATCTCCCTGCCCCGCCAAGTGGCAGAGCTACATCTTACCAAAATGGGCAGTTACCCTCCCCTTAAAAAAATGCACATATGCTTCTGACAATAATGTAATTGCACATGTATATCTCATCCTGATTTTCTGTTTCAAAAATACACCTATGATACTATGTTTTTTCTTGAACTTTTTGAAAAATATACCTGTGACTTATACAATTTTAAAAACATTCCTCCATAAATCAACGGATCAAGTATATAACAAAATACTGATTTGATGCAAATAAAAGTTTAATTTTGTAAAATCCATGTTTGGTCAATTTTATATGTACCCATCTATATATTTGCCTCGTCAAAAAAGTAATTGGTAATTAATTGTGAAAAAGAAGATGGAAAAGAATTTGACTAGGCAACTTTCACCATCACAGTTGCGTTTGTTTTCATAAACTTGCATTTGTCTCATTGCCTACCTACCTAGGAATAGCAAAGACGTTCCTAATGAAATTAATTCAATTAATATTGATTGCAGGAAGATGTGGAATTGATGGGGAAAATGGGGCTGGAGGCGTATAGGTTTTCCATTTCTTGGTCACGCCTTATACCAAGTACTTAATTAATTAACCTCACCTCATTTACAACATCAATTTGAAACAAATAGAAAAATATTCCTTCTTTTTTCTTCTTAATTTTAACACATGCATGCAGATGGAAGAGGAGCAATTAATCCAAAAGGATTACAGTTCTATAACAATCTTATTGATGGCCTTGTACAAAAGGGTAACTACTAGTTATTATTCATTTAATTACTTCTATTTTGTAATATAATTGATACTTGATAACTAATTTAGTTCCTATTCATTTCTCAAGGAATTGAGGTACACATCACACTGTACCATCTTGATCTTCCCCAGTGCCTCGAGGATGAGTACGGAGGTTGGCTCAGCCCGAGGATCGTGTAAGTTATAATTAATAAATAATTTGCTAAAAAAAATAAAGAAGAATAAATATAAATAAAATAAAGTAAGAAAATTAGAAAGGGGTAGATTGGTCATCCATCATCATAGAACAATATTTGAAAAATAGAGTCATATAATTACAGAAAAGGTAGCTCCATCCATCTTTTTTTTTATTATTTGTGAACTTACGTTAAAATACTATTAGAGGCACAGACAAATATATCATCTCTCAATTATTGTACTTGGAACTCATACACATTCAATAAATATTAGGTCATTGCAAATACAAATTCTCACCATAATTTGATAAAATAACACTTCTATGAACAAAGAACACTGAGGCAAGTAATTATTGCTAAAATTTGATATATGTGATACTTCTACCCAAAAAATGCATAATGCAGGGATGATTTCACGGCATATGCTGATGTGTGCTTCAGAGAATTTGGAGATAGGGTTTCGCACTGGACCACGCTGGTCGAGCTGAACGTGATGGTACTTGCATCCTATGATTCCGGGGCCTTTCCTCCTATGCGTTGTTCCAAGCCTTTTTGCTTCTATAATTCTTCCTCAGCTGGCAACTCAACTGTCGAGCCGTACATTGCGCTTCACAATGGATTATTGGCTCATGCCTCTGTTGCCAAATTGTATAGAGAAAAGTACAAGGTAACTCTTTTCTGTTCTTTATTTTTATTCTTTTCTCTGTTTTTTAATTTTTTTACTAATCCTGTGTTTTCTCATGCTTAGGTGGTTCAAAAAGGACAGGTCGGCATCAATGCGTACACCTTTTGGAGCTACCCTTTCACCAATTCTATGGCAGATATCAAAGCTTCTCAAAGAGCCAGGGACTTCATGTATGGATGGTACGTCGATGATGCACTTTCAATATATATATGTTAACATTAACTATGCAGTGCTCAAAGAATGTGGCTTCATTGCCAATTTCTAAATACTTTCCTATGCCACGTACCTTATTATAATGAAGTCCCTACAAAGAAACTTGGTTAAACTTGGTTGTTCCAAATCCTCTTTTGCTGAAAGAGGTTGACATATTTAATAATTTGATACTACCTTACCTTCAAAAAAAATAATTTGATACTACCTGAAGCAAGTCTTTAAGTAACTTTTGCAATTAGTTTACACAAAAGAATAAATGAAAATTAACTTTCACAACAAAATTATCATATATAGGAATCTTCAACTTATCAATTTGAGAAAACAAAGATTCTGGAAATTATGCAAAAATTTTACTTTAAACAGATCTGACAAATGTAGTTATCTGTTTTTCAAGACTTAAAAGCTTCTCTAATGGAGAGTACTACAATCATGCACAGGGTGATAAATCCATTGGTGTTTGGAGACTATCCAATGACAATGAGGAAGATCGTTGGGTCCCGCCTTCCATATTTCACAGAAGGGCAATCAGCTCTAGTGAAAGGTTCTGCCGATTTTATTGGCATAAATCACTACACATCATGTTATGTCAGTGATAACTCTAATGCAAACATGACGGGTCTCCGCGACTTCAATGCTGACATGTTTGCTTTATTCAGAAGTAATCTCAGTTTCATTCCTTCTTGAATATTTTTATTATTCAGAAATAAATATGGAAGTTTCTTTTTCTTTTCTCTTTTTGCAATTATGGATAGGTACCTTTTGGTACATTAGTTGTGAAAATAGAAACCCAGATAAAAGTTCCAAATATAGTTTTGGTTTGATTCGCAACTTGCGCCGTGCTTTGTTTCTGAATTTTCACCAATACCAACAATTTCAGTTGGTTTACAACATCCCCAGTGGTCAGTGTTTGAGTTCTAACAAATAGGTTTTACCCTTTTTCTTTTGACAGTGTCAAGGGAAGATCCGCCAGCTGGTTCGGTAACATTTCATTAATTCTTCTTTGAAGCACAATATATGGTCAGGAAACGAAAGAAAAAAAAGATTATGAAGTAGTCTGCAGTAGCATATTTTTTTGAACAAAATGTATTCCCTTAGTATCGTGAAATATAAATTACTTTACATATTTTAAGTATAATTGTGAAATATAAATTACATACCTTTCTAAGTATAACAACACTCCTCAATTTAATGATATGGATGAGTATCAAGATCTCGTGAAGGCGACTTTTTTTTTGCCTTTTAGTCTCTTATGCTTGTTCTTTTTTACTATAGTTTTTTTTACCAGCATACTGACATTTTGTACAAGCAACTCGTGATGATTCTACATTTTGTGGCATCAACAAAAGGAGATGTTAAGAGAGATTTTTTCTACCAACTGATTGATAATGGTTATTTTGTCCTATTTTATCAAGCAGTTTGTACCATTTCACTTGGGTGCTGATCCCAATGGATTACAATTCTTGTTGGAGTATTTCAGAGATTTCTACGGCAATATTCCAGTTTATATCGAAGAAAATGGCAAGTTCACCTATTTTTGCTTGTTAACTGTCGTGCTTGCAGAGTAACTCTGTATTACTGGAGCAAGTAAATAAACATGTGGATATAATAAATGTGCAAAGAGCCAACGAGCAAGCCCTAATATGCAACCAATTATAACAGAAATTTATTAAGTTAGATTCATTATGTTAGTTTGCTTTGTGTTGTTGTATTCTTATTAATTTCCTTTGTTCTTCGAACAGGTCTCGGAGAGCCGGCAGAAAGCACAATTTACGATGAAAAAAGGATCAAGTACATAAGTAGCTACATTGGTAGCACTTTGGCTGCTCTCAGGTAATTTAGGTACCAGTAGTACTCCAAATTTTCGATAGTACCGGTTTTTGCATTTGCACGTGCCAGTCAAGCAATCTGCTATCTGTTCTGTAGTGGCATCTTAAGTGTTATTAACTATCTAGTAAGTGCAGATGCAGCACACATACTGATGAAATATGCAAGCAGTACTTCTGAAACCTAACATAAAAAATATTTCCGTCATTAAAAAAACATAGTTTATTTTAGATGTGAATTTCAAACTTTCGTTATAAGTTGATTGCTTTCGTATTTGTCCACCAAAAGCTTATAGAAGCCCCTTTTTTCCCCCATAGGAATGGAGCTAATGTGAAGGGATATTTTGTGTGGGCATTAATGGATGTATTTGAATTTCTATCTGGATACCAAACCCGGTACGGCCTTTACTATGTAGATTTCAACAATAAGAAGCGGTCACGCCAGCCGAAGATGTCTGCTCACTGGTACTCCAATTTCATGAAGGGCAAAGATGGCATAAAATTGGATGGAAACATTAAAAAAGAAGGTTATACTGCACAAAAATGAGTCTTTAAGTGCTGAGATACATTTATTCACATACAACTTGGATGCCACTACGCATGGGAGACTGTACAGATAGTTTTAGAATAAGTTACTGATGTATGGGAATAATATTACTGTTCTTCCACATGTACACATAAACTAGTTGGTTCTTGAACAACAAAAATGAGGAAAACCATACTCTTCAAACTTTTATCTAATCTCTCACAATCGACCTGTGCCTCTCATCAGAGCCGAATAAAAAGATCCAAATAAACTTATAAAAAGTAAATGCATAAAAAGGCCTAAATAGAAAATTAGCTCATTTTTTGCGTCTAGTTTGTGGAATCAATTTCATAGAATTACAATTACAATTAGCAATTATTCAGTATGTGATCCATTGGTATTTGGTACCAATGCTACTTAAAAGTATAGTCAAGGATTGGATAAATTCCTTACTAATTCAGAGATCCAATTTTGAACCAAGTCACCAACTTAAAACAGTGAAATATTGATAACAATTAATACAACTTGGTCAACTCTGTGCAAAAATTTTGGAGCACAGAAACTGCAAGTACAAAGGCACAACTCTCCAACAAGTTCCAATTTAAAATGTCATTACACATATTATCATAGTAGCCTGATATTAAGAAATGTAGTGCTCCACTAATAAAAGAATTCTAACTAGAATATTTTACTTGTGGAGATGTAGTGTTTCCCATCAGTTACATCATATCTTTCACATAGTTTCTTCAATGTTGCTACAGAATGTTGCATTGAGTTTAGCTTTGTGTCCATAAACATCGCCTGCATTTTAACGGCCTCATAAGTGGAAGGTTTTCAAATGAGCATTATATCAAATTCAATGGTACTTGAGTGGAGCATTTTCGTGTACCTCTGAACATACTGAATATAAGTACCTTTAACAAGTTGCTTTTCAAATTCCACAAATATTGTATTTATCAAGGCAACCCTACAAATTTAATAAATTTTCCTGTGCTTACTCATTTTATATCAGAATGCAGCCAAAGTGTCATTCTCTAGTTTCTCTAAGTTTTACAAATGAGGAAGAGATGGTAACGTAGTTTGATTATCTTAAATAAAGTGTGACATTCTTTCCCAAGGGTACATATAAGATAATACTCATCTAGAATATGCATCCAAACGTGAAGCTCTAGAATGTAAATAGTGAAACACTGTATAGGAAAAATGTCCAGGTTACCTGGTAGTTATCTCCATACTTGTCGATTAATTTACCAATATGAACACGTTGTATCTTTGTCAAAGGTAGCAAAGGCATGGTTTTACCATCCCTCCTCTTCTTCCCAAGAGCAGATTTTAGATCTACAAAAGGTAAATTTATCTCAATTAGTAACAATTCAAGGAAAACCCTTTTGAATGCTCATCTCAGGAAAATTTTGGTCCCTGGAACAATTAAATTACATAAAGGAAACAAGTTTCTGCACACCAAGTAACCACGTTTCATCTGGTATTCTTCACTTAAAGCCATCTGCTAAAATAAAAAGTAGAAAGATATTCAAATAACGAAAAACACAAACCATCGTTTTCAAGATCAGATCCACAATCAATGGGATCGAACTCCGAGACAGGCGCATCGAGCTTCTCTTTATCAACGACCTGTAGCGAATCGATCTGCACCAGATGCGGCGTTCTCGCGCGAACCCCTAACAAATTAGGGTTCGACACCACTCCAAAGGACTTGTAGTTCTGAATAACGCTTCCCTTGTCGTCCCACTCAGCGGATTCTCCGGCGGCGAGGAGGCGAAGCGCCGCCGCGGGGATGTCGACGGAGGGCTTGAAAACCCCAGGTTTCCTCTTCGGGAGACCTACGCGAACCTTCGTTCGAGATTGCCTGTACTTCCTTCTAGATCGACCCATGGATTCGTTCGCAAGGGGTTTTGCGCGCACTGGTTCGGTCCGGAGGGAGGTGTGTGCGCTAGGGTTTTGGGTTTTGGGTTTTGGCTAAGGACTTGAGGGCAAGGGAAACTTGCGTAACTGGCGTAGATTCTAGTCGTGCGGATTCAAAGTGGGCTTATTGGTACGGGTGCAAACGTATAGGATATGGACGGATAATAGCATTACCGTATCCGTATCCGCTATTATTTTTCGGATACAGATACGGATTCGGATAGTTCCGAATACGGATACGAATCGGATGATAAACGGATACGGATACGAATCGGATGATAAACGGATACGGATACGAATCAGATGATAAACGGATACGGATACGAATCGGATGATAAACGGATACGGATACGAATCGGATGATAAACGGATACGGATACGAATCGGATGATAAACAAATATGGATGCAAATACGAATATAATTCGGATAATTAAATGGAATGAGTACATTATGAAAAATCGTTAATATATCATTATTCAATAATAAATTATTTTAAATTATATTATAAAATAAATATAATGAAATAATTAAAATGTTGCAATTAGTAGTGTCTTTATAATTTATTTTTCTAATATTATAAATAATCGAAATAATTAAATAATTAATTTACGTAGCTATAAAAAAAGAAACATAAATACAATGGACTTGGGCTAACATATTTATCGGATATCCGAAAATCCGAAAGTTCTGGATTCGGATAATTATCCGAATTCGTATTCATATCCGGTTCAAAATTCGAAATCGTATTCGAAAATTAATATCCGAATCCGAATATCCGATATCCATTAAAATCCGAATCCAGATCCGGATAATCGGATAAATATCCAATCCGATTGCACCCCTAGTTATTGGAATGGGATCTGGTGCTGCGCGGGACAGTGTAGCGCAGCACCAAAACTGTCCGATCGAGAATTGAATGCATCAAGATTCGTGCCAAAGTATAAAGGTCCCCTGATTTCCATCTCTGGCGGTCGATCGCGAAATTGACGGTCGATCCGGACAGTCTATCTGCTGTAGCGTGGTACTGCACTACAGCAGATTCGGATCCCTAGTTATTGGGCTGGAAGCGGATTTGAACAATTAACTGGGCTCACACCAACAGTAACAATGTCTGATCTGAGATGGCTTTCAGTTTCAACGGTAGGGTGGGTCTACTTTCTATTTTCCTTCTTTTTTGTTACTTGTTGATAATTTTGCAACGTAATTGAAAAATGAAAGAAAAAATATAGTATGGCAACAAGCCAACAATGTCATCCAATAACACTTGATATCAACAAACATATGGTACACAAATCCCTCGTGCTTCACCTTTCAACATCGTAAAAGCGCACAGCTATTATTCACACATTTCATGAACTATTAAATTCTAGGAATCACATAAATACAGGCTTTACATATTTTAATTCATTGAAAAGCAAAGCATATTCACCAAATAAAGAATACAGCTTCTGACATAACACTTTTTACAGTTTCCAGTAAATACCAACACGGTGAAGAATTCCTGCCACAAGCCCCCAAAACAGGATTTGTGCAAAAAGCACATACAGTAGTACACCCACACGTTGTGAATGCCAAACTTCGACAAACACGTGTTTTCTTACCCAATAAACCTGCCATCCAAAATTGTTTTTAATATAACGAGCATTCAAACAAAAATGTTTAGGTTACATAAGATATACTGTACAAACAGCACAATGCTAAATTTTTGCAGTATACCTTAAAGGTCTCAGTCCACTTTTCTGTCTAGTACTTGAGCACATTTGTGTGTATGTATTTTCTTTTTTTAGTGCTTTGCCAAGATCCAGTATTTTCAATAGTGCTATACTATATATTTATTCAAATTAGTGCAAACAAATTTCCAATAGCTATGCTAGTACTAATTATCTGTCACATAGATCAGTAGATGATTTGATCAAATTCTCTTTGATTTAGTCAAGAATTTTGCTTTAGGGTTCATTACCAGTGTGTTGTTTGTGCTTTTATAATACCATCCATTGAGAAATCCTTCGAAGATGCCTTCAGCTGCCATTACATAGACGAGCATTGCATTCATGCCTATCCACTCTAGTGGGAGAAAGATATTACGCATGCCGACAATATCGACCTGTTATTAGAAAGGAATTCTTTAAGCTTGCTTTTACGAAAATAAATGACAAATCTAATTTACAACCAAAGTATTGATACCAGGAAGTAGAACAAGCAAAACACGAGTGCAGCAGCTCCAGCTGTAACACAGACATAGCTGAAGGAGTATAGTTGTTTGTTAAGCGGAATAGCTGCCAAAAAAATAAAGTAAATTATTTCATATGCTTTTAAACTACACATGTAAAACATATAATTTTTTGCAACAACAACAAAATATCTCACAGGAATATGTACAGAAATGTGAACTTTTGCATTAATTCCAACTGTTGCTTCTTTTTGAAACCAAATTGATTTAGAATCGAATGAAGTAACAGATTCTTTCAATAGTTGCAATGAACAAACATAGCAATAATTGACCCATGCTGGCTTAATTAAATCAATTTTTTGCTTATATTAGCGGTTCATAAAGATACCTGGTTTCGTTTGGAACCAAAACCAGAGTCATAACCAATGAGAATTTGTAACCTCACCATGGCTAAAATGCAAGATAAAGCCAAGAATAAGGAGCACAATGCCCATAGAAGCCCAATGTTTAAGTCTGTCCGTGTGTGACTGGAAAATAAAGTCAACTTAGTGAAAGTGAAAATATTTTTTTATTATCCTTATGAAGTTATGAAAGAAAATTACCTTCATGTGCACAAGCACATGGCCATAATGCACCCCAATTATTGTGCTCAAGATAGCAGACACTGAGCTATCATTTCAAAAATAGTAATTAAAAAAGTTTATTCACAAGAAACTCTAGTTCCCAAAAAATCTGGGCAAGATGAGGTTTGCAAGAAAAATATACAACATCAAATGTTTTAAATTTTTTTAGAGAAGTCCTCAACTATTGAACTTGATCAAGCCCAACCTTCCATTAGCACTGCATTAAACTAAAGCAGCATCACCAAGCACTGACATGGCCCTGATATTTTGCAAAAAGTTGGCAATATGCAGCACTCTTATCATAACATGATCTGATTAAAAACTTATTGGGGCTTCAGGAACCAAGTGCAAGAATACAGGACCAAAAAAGCACACTTTTCTTGTAAATATTTAACAGAGAAAACATTCCAGACACAGTGTGGGTGATTTTTCGGTTTCTCGCTTCCTCTTTCTCAACAATACAAACCTGGGACTTCATACCTAGAATCTATAACTAGTTCTGCCCTGCCCACAGCAAAAGGAACCAATCAGGACTTCATTTTCTTTCCATTTTATAAAGACAATCACAACACTATCCTGAATTACGGAACATTCTACCATAGCAGTTTTACTTCAACCCATATTGTATTCAGGACTTAACTGAAGCCATAAACCATAAATAAGAACTTCATGTGGACACCGCAATTGAAGGTAGAACCCTCATGAGAAGGAACTTTTCTTTTTCTTTTTTGATTGAACATGAGGAGTTAACACAATAAAAAATAATATATCAAAAAGCACAGTTAATTCACTGAATTAGATAAAATTTGAGCTTTCATTTAGATTTATGGATGGTTTCGTATATGATACCTTAAGGTCCCTTCTGGTTCAAATGGTGCGAGACACCAAGCTGGGGCGTCAGCCCTAAAAGGGCCCTCGTAGGGAGAGACTTCAGTACATGGCTACTCATTTTCATCAAAAAAGAAAGAAAGAAAAAACAAAATGATAATGAAAAAACATAAACAGGGCAGTACTTCAAGCATAAGTGCATAACCAAGTAATTGATAGTTATTTTGAACAGCTGTTGGCTAATAATGAGTAATAAACAGTGTTAAGTTCAAGGGATTACAAAAGTGTCTGGTCATAATTGACATTTTTTCTGATCTGAGAAAATTAACAAATTTGGTTTAAGCAGAAATAGAAGAGAAATCTTTCTGATGGAATGAAAAATCAGTATTTTCACCAAGACATAAAACATCAGAAAAAAAACTAAAGCATACAGATAAAGAAAGGAAAAGTACCTTAGATCTATGCCAAGCAGGATGCTTATACATATGATTAATTCCAAGTATTTTGCGGTCAATATAGCCTACAGCATTGCATGGTTGATCTAACTTACCTCTTGTACCACATATCACCTATGTACCAAAGGAAATCTTTTAATTAGTAAAATGGTGATTTCCTGTATGTAAATTACATAAAGACCTGGTATGTAGATTACATAATTGGTTCTTAGAGGTGCGTGACCTTATTATCATCTTTTTGTCCCAAACATTATGGTCCCAGTTTGGAACCACTTGGGAGTTGGGCTATGACAAAGAACAAGGCTGATGTGATACAAGCATCTTGTGTTTTTAAAATATCTCAGTACATTGTCACTTCTGTTAATGGTAAATAGGATACTGGAGAACCTATACAAATTATTTCTTCATTGCTCTGACATGAATATTTTACGGAGGACTTTAAATGCATCCAAAAACCTTTCAAGATAAAAATTTAAATACTTTGCATGGGTGTTACTTGAACATTCATGTTGGACTGGGGTAAGGTGATGAAGTTTAATTAATATGTACAGTACACTATAGATGATTGCAGCAAGTGAACTGAGGCCAGTACTGGCTAGTACCAAACAACAAAGGTAACCATGACTTCTACAACAGGAAAAGAATCACCTTGAAAACCTTTCCGTAGTCGGGGATATCGTCATATTGCACTCTAAATTCCCAATCAGGGACATATATCCCATACAACAGCGACATGTAGATTATAAAAATGCAAGCTGCAATAATCCTGACAAATTTATGGTGTCAAAGTTATTTCTCCAAGCGACACTATTGTCATTTCGGTTAAGTTTACTATATTACTGGGTGACGAGAATACACGAAACATCTGCCTTTGTGGGGAAAGGTATACCAAGAAAAGAAAAGATCTTTTACATTGAACTCTTTCATCAGGTTTAGTCTTTAAGTACCCATTGCTAATATCATACACAACCACCATCACAACAGTGAGATTCCATATTGATAACTATGTAAACAAGGATAAGATAAGCTTATTACTATACCATTGCCAGTAGTATTGCCTAAATATAGAGAAACCAGCCGTTGACTTATCCTCAACATCTGCTTCCTTGGTTACAATTTCCAAAATCGCCACTACTAAGTATGCAAGAGAAATTCTCTATAATTAAGGTTAAGGAAAATATTAGAACAAAGAGTTTCACTTACGCAGACAAGAATAAAAAGAACAGTGCATAAGAATTACCTGTAAAATTCCACACCATCTAATATGCTGAATATCAACACCATAGGTTAGGTCATCAGGCGCATGTGAATAACCACCTAAAAGATAAATTTATAGTGTCAAATTGAGATGGTTCTATCAAAAATTGTATTGATCAATATTTATGTGCCTTGTGGCCTTGTTCTCATTTTATTCCTTTATTTACATTGGTTAACCATTGGACTCTTGCAGGTGCTAACAATGTCTGGGCTTCCCGTTGAGTTATAATTACAAAATAAGAAGTTCGCAAAAGAATCTAACCTCTAAAGGACAAGAAAAAAAAAAGATGAGGCTTGATTTTTCAATAGGAAAGTACATTTCAGTTAGTGCTTTTGTTCCAAACATCTAGTGCTTCAATTCCCGTAATTGCATATGGTGTCCTCTAGCTTAACTGGGTCTATACTCATTTCAATGTTATTGGGCCTGCTACAATGTCCTATCAGGTTTAAAACAACATTGTTTAAACTCTAAATTTACATGTGGCGCCTACATACAAGTGTGTGTGGGAGTAGAGAGAGAAAGAGTAGCAAAAAAAGAAAACCTTGCAAGAGAATTCCCCAAAACAGTAACTTAATTGTTCTGATAACCACCCGTCTCACAGCCTTGCCTCGGTCAGGTATTCTCTACACACAAAACTTCTTAAAATAAGTTACTAAATTGTAAAGGAGCTGCATTACAACATTGGTCCGGAATCCAATTAAGGAAACAAATAGAGGGTCTCAAAAGCATTGCACAAAAGATAAGTTACGAGAAAATAAATTTAAAGGAAATTAAAAATTTGGAACCTTCAGAGAGAGTGGAATGGCCATGCCAACAATGAAGAGAAAGAATGGCATGACGAAATCAGCAAGATTGCATCCATTCCATGGTTCATGACCTATCACTGGCCACTCACCCCCTGCTCCATCCACCAACACCATCAGCTGAAAAAAGAAAAGAGAACAAGAAATGTTGCAACAACACAATAGTAAATGTTATAATAAGGTGTATGTTATAGTAGATGTTATAATATGTTACAGGTTTTTTCTTTAAAAACGGATTTGTGAAAGAAGTCTGTGTTGAGATGTTCTGGTCAGGCGGCTCTTGTAACGTACAATAACCGAGTCTATTCGGTTCAAATACTTCTGATTTCAGGTGATTTTGCATTCTATGATGAGGTGGGCTACAATGCTTTGCAAAGTGCTGCATCTGTATTTCGAACTCCAAAATTCAAATAACTAGTTCAAACCTTTAAACGTGATCTTCATACTAAAATATCCGGAGACAAAATTTTATATTTTCTTTAGAATTTGTTACTATATTTTAGAGAGCTGAAAATTTTATCGATCTAAAGATTCCAGGACCATTCAATATGTATGATTATTTTTTTTAATGTACAGTAAAATAATTCAGAAAAGTGTAAAATTCAATCTCCAAGAAAATTTAAATACAAAGATCACAAATTGGTCATTTGAACTTCAAAATTAGAGATATTGATGCAAAGTGCCATTGAAGATGTACTTCACAAAGCATTGTAGCCCACCTCTTCTATGACATCAGAATAATTGAAAGAAATAAACTAGAACTGGGTTCTTTATATTTATGATATATTTGAACTTCAATTTGTCTGTTCACCTCTTACACTGTACTTCCGAGGCAATATTTCCCAAACTAGAAAGATCTTATTTGAAGCACAATGTTAAAGTTTGTATGCTAACCCACATGAAGTTATATATCCCTTGGCACCTTGCCAATTTATTTGGCCACAAATTGTGACAATGATGACGCCCTGGTTAATTACTTTTTTTTGAGGGATGTATGTGAGAAAAATCCCAATCTTCAAATGGACATATAACATATATTTAATCAGTGGGCCAGAAAGACAGTGTCCCACATGTCATTCCGTAAATCCTCAATAACCATTGGCAGCTTAACCTTGATCCTTAGAAGGATTACTTGTAATCATATGGAGTGAGAAAAATTCCCTACAAAGATACAATCAAATCATTCATTCATAGTCTCATGATCCGTCAGATATGAGCTATGTATCATATCTATCTCTAATATCACAAAACACAACCACTTGCTCCCAAAAGGCAAAAGCTACGAATCGTCAATAAAAAAAGGGGGAATCCAGTCATCCAGATACTATTTGTAATTTAAATCCTTGTAGTATATATCCTGATATCCACCTTTTTCTTTCGAACTAAAAAAAATCATAAAATAGCAGATATATCCAATAAAAATGTGATAAAAGGATTTGCTTACTATGTTATGTTATTGTTAGTTAAAAAGAAAGAAAAAGGCACTGACAGCGACAGTGAGGCCACGAAAGATGTCGAGCGAGGCGACGCGCTTGGAGCGGCGCGGCTTCTGATCTTTCTCATGTACCTCCTCGGTGGCAGTGGCAGTGATGAGAGGGTCGTGATTGGCCTGGTCAGCTTCGACGTCAGCACCAGATCGACGGATGAGATCTTGAGTCGCCATGCGCAAGGATAACTGGAGAGAATGGGATGTGATGAATCTGATGGAACGAAATGGAATGGAAGAGGGTTTACCGTTTAGAGAGGAGTGTGTAACGTGTGTCAGTGTGTGTGGGGTTTTGTCTCTTTCTGAGCAACTAGACTACTGCAGACCTGCAGTACTGCTCACAGAGTTTGCAGCTCACAGGATAAGAAAAGTTTGATTCTTTCGGGGAATCTGGATTTTCTGGAGCAAACCATTTTGTGTGAGGCGCTGTCTCTCTAATGCTGATACTATCGCTGCTGGATAGATAGACAAGTGACAACAAAATCAGCGCTGAATAAATTATAAGTTTTTTTTTATTTATTGTTCATGAATTTATAATACACATTTACATCCACCAAAACAAAATAGAAAATAAATTTAAAAAAACTTTTCTAAATAATCTCTAGCGGAGCTTGAACCTCCGACCTCCTTCATAAAAGTCTTGTGCTTCACTACTGTTGTACCAAGCAATGTCTCGAATTTGTCGATTTGCAAAACCAACTCTTTAATTTTACAAAGCTTTCGTGTCTTTGAGAAATGTGTAGGGACTTGAATGCAAAAATCAAAGAAGAAAAGTTTGAAAAATTCAAGTGATAAGTTGAGAACAAGCGTAAAGTTTATCAGGACCTTTCCAACGATTCAAAAATAACCTAAATCGAAGCTACGGATCAAAAGTTATGACTGTTTCAAGACTGAAAATCCAGACGAACAACCGAAATGTTATATAATGTTTCAACAAGTTATATAACGTTTCAAAACGTTATATAGCATTTTAGCAAGTTATATAACATTTCGTAAAATTTAAATTGATAATTTTCAATGCAACGTTTGAAATGGACAGAACATGTGTCCTGAATTTGATAAAACGTTATATAATGTTTCAGAACGTTGTATAACGTTTCAGAATGTTGTATTCCGTAGCCGCCATCCATTTCGTAGCTGCTCGCAACCGCTTCATCATACCAAGTGTAAATCATCGATCCGGACCGTTGAAAACATTCTTCATACTAATATAGACTTGGAGACCAAATTTTATATTTTTTGAATTTTTTTTACTATTTTTATCGGAAGGGTTGAAAATTGGATGTTTGTAAATCGTTAAATAAATAAATTTTCAATCAATCCGATAAAATAGTAAAAAAAATGTAAAATTTAGTTTCCAATTTTATATTAATACGGAAAATATTTTCAACAGTCCGGATCGATCATTTACATTTGCTACCATGGAGCGGTTGCGAGCAGTTGAAAGTTTGGCGGTTACGAATCCTTCCTCATATATATATATATATATATATATACACATATATATGAGGAAAAATAATATGAATAAGACATCCCATACGATCTTATGCATATATATATAACTCAATAAATTAAGATTTAAGTTGCTCAATAAATTTTCCATATAAAAAATTGTATGAAATTAGATTTCATGATTTTTAGAGTTTTGTTGCGATTTATCAAATATTTTTCCGCACAGAAAATGACAGTTTCTTTAAAACAGCAAAAAATATTTAAAAATAGCAACAAAGCTCTAAAAATCACGAAATTTAATTTCCTACAATATTTTGAAATGAAGAATTTATTGAACAACTTAAATCTCAATATATTGAGCTATATATATACACATATGACGGTATGGAGTGTCCTGTGCATATTATTTTAGCCTTGCTATATGTATATATATATATATATATAAAGCTTGCTCGGTGTCGGCGTGTTCAATTTTTCTGACACTCTGACATGTCATTGTGCTATTCAATTTACATTGTACGTGTGTCCATATTACTAGACACGCAATATGTCATTAATGAGACACGCTATTAATTCCATGTCAGTGATTTCATGCCATTAATTTCAGTATAAATCATTAATAACGTTAATTTCACGCCATTAATATTCACGCTTTGTTCATTCATAAACACGCGACACGTCATTAATGAGACATGCTATTAATTTCACGTCATTAATTTCAGAAGAAATAATTAATAACATTAATTACAAAAAAAATAATGTTAATATAATTGCGGTGTTTATTTAATTTCCGGTACACAGCTAGGTACCGCCAATGGAAAGAAACTCTCTGAGTCTCTGCAGTGGATTTACTGTAGCGACAGCGTCACTACGTACCGATAGGTTTAATTAGAATCATTTTCTTTGGTGATAAGACTAAGAGATAAGTGGTTCTGATACCAAGTTCAAACAAATGAAGAAATAATAAAAATATAATTAATTTAATTAGTGTGTCGTCCTTGAACTTATATAAAACACTGTAAACACTCTTTTGAAACTTACTATTTTTTACAGGCACATACAATTAATATATATTTTTTTATTCATTATCCGTAAATTTATCATACACGTCTACCTCTACGAAACATTTTGATTTGAAAAATCTTCTAAAAATATATTATATTAAATTACTCTTTTTTGAAGCCACAGGCGGAAAGACATACAAGTAATATTATCACAGATTCACAGTACATTATATTAAATTATTCTGAAAGAAATTAATTAATTATTCTTAACGAGTCTTGCTATATTTATATGACAGGACAAGCAAGGTAGATTAAAGCAAAATAAACAACATATTTGTTAGTATTTATTTATTTTTATAAGGTATTGGCCGCAAGCAGAGAGGATAATTCCTCCTTGCGGTGATGCTATAAGCCTCAGTCATGTCGAGTTGATGAGGCGCCATCCCATGAGGAAGCTCCCAGTCGAAATGGTAGAGAAGGTTGGCTAGCACCACCTCAACAGTTGCTAAACCAAACCCCATTCCAGGACATATCCTGCGGCCGCTGCCGAACGGGATGAACTCGAAGCTCCCCCCGTTGAAATTCATATCGGCTGCTTTGCCCTCGGCAAATCTCTCAGGCCTGAACTCCTCTGCATCTTTCCAGTAGTTGCTGTCCCTTCCCAAGGCCCATGCATTTACGATCACGGTTGTCCCCTTTGGGATATCATAGCCTTGAACTTTGCACGTCTCGCGGCATTCTCTCGGGAGGAGTAGAGGCAAAACAGGATGCAACCGCAACGTCTCTTTGATAATTAGATGCACATAGTGCATTTCACGGATATCGGACTCTGTTATGTTGTCGCATTCTTGACGGTGTCGTCGCAGCTCACTTTGAGCCTTCTTCAGCACTCTCGGATTTCTCATTAATTCAGCCATGGCCCAGTCTATAGTCGACGATGATGTCTCTGAGCCTCCCGTGAAAGCATCCTCAATTTTGACACAATGAAACGAGATGTAATTGATAAATTAATTAACAAATTAACTAGCAAGTTCTGTTTGGAAATAAATTTCTGAGTGGTGGTAATTAAGAAGGCTTACAAAAATGATGGCTCTGACGGTCTTCATACTGAGGAGGTTATTAGCAGAACCTTCAGCATGTAGTCTTAGCAGAACCGTAAGCATATCCTCAGCATCTCCATCTCCATCTGCCTCCTTTCCACTTTGTTCTGTAAGGATATTCTGCAATATCTGATCCATGCGGAAATGGGACTCCTCAGCCCGTCGTACAGACCGAGTCAGAATTTCTACGAGACGCGATGACGGGAACATGTGCGCAAAGCTAAATCCAGCACCGAGCTCCATGATTTTGTGGATCTCCCTCATAAACAACTCTTGATTTTTGGTCTTCCTGCCCATGATAGCCCGCAACGTGATGTCGTTCGCCAAGTTGAACAATCCCTCGCTAAGATTGACAAGTTGCTTGGTAGATGAAAGCAATTGGATGTGTTGGATCAGGGTTTTCACCTCGTCTTCTCGGATGGATCTGAAAGACTGAACCTGCTTTGTGGTAAGCAACTCCAAGACGCAGATCTTTCTTATCTGGCGCCAGTATTCACCGTATGGTGAAAATGAAATATCCGTTGCATCGTAAGTAATAACTTTTATTGTGGGGCTAGGTGTTCTGGTGCAAAAGTTGAGGTCTTGTTCCTTCAAAACTTCTCTGGCTGCCTCTTTCGAGGATACTACTACGGTTTGGAGCTCTCCAAGCTGGAGGAACATGAGGTGGCCATATCGCTGTGACAAGGTGCACAGCGCATGGTGTGCAAGACCACGACCCACAAAGTGATGGATGCTCCCTATCACGGGTAAACGCCATGGACCTGGGGGAAGTCTGTACCTGTTCTTGCTTTTCAAACCACTGGATTTAAAGAGTTTCAATAGGAGGAGAAGAGGGAGCAGGAAGAGAAAGAACGACACATAATAGGAAGCCATTTGCTTTAGAGTACACAAGTTACAGTTGGCCAGCATTTCATTTATAAGGAGCAATTAACGCGGTGAAGGTTTGAGGCAGCCAATTTTTTTTTTTTTTATTTAATCCGGAGCTGCTATGTTGTTCCAAAAAAAAATTTGCCCAAAGCCCCTTTTACAAATTCTGCTTCAAGAGGTAAATTTTAAGGATATTTATCTGCTGCTTTTTTTGATAAAAGTAGGGTCCTGCTCTTTTCGATTTTGATCGTTCAATTTTGATCGGATCGTCCACAGATAAAAATCAGAGAAATATATATTTTATAAATTTTAGATCTGAAATTTAAACGGTCCAAATCAGTAAAACAGAATTCTGCTCTCGTTCAATATGAGGAGCAGATACAATTCCCAATTTTAATTGTTGTAGTGGAGGCACCGTACCAACTCAAATCGGACACGACGTACTAATTTTAAAGAATTAAATATAAATAAATTGTAATTCAACCGGATATCTATTTTCTTGTAATCCATCTAATTTTATGGTACTTTTTCTTTCAAAAAACATATGCATTCTACTTTTCAAAAAACATACTACAGGTTGCGTGCGGTACTGCGGTGTGCGGCGATGATTTCGAAATTTATATTTTTATATGCTCAAAAAACATACTACAGTCTTGATTTAGCACAAAATGTTCTGCTTTGTAAATAAATCTTTCAGGATCAAATATTTTGAATTTTTTATTAAAATTATTATATTTATTTCTCAAAAAAATAATTTTATTTGTCAAATAACTTGTTCTAAATATTAATAAATATAAGACTTCAATAATAGTAATTTCAAATTCGCATAAAGACGAGAAAATTTGATAAAATTCAAATTAAGTTTAATTAATATTTTCAAGAACCAATTATTCACAAATTCAAGAGAAAAATCAACAAAAAATGCAATAATTAAAATTCGATAAATCCAATAAAAATAATATTTCAAACATGCACAACGGAAGACTCTGATACCACTTGTTGGGATAACTAATTGGTGCAATTCAATTAGGATATCATATAAGAAAATCATTTCCTAATCTAAAACAATCGCAATTATCAATTCAAATAAAATCCGTTGAGACATGAATGAAATAATAAAGAGCGGAAGCGTATTTACTTACTTTTCATCTCCTTTTCGTTGTCTCCAGTTTCTAATCCAATCAACGTCGGAGATGTCTTGAATCAACGAAAGTGCCTTCATGTTGTGTTTCCTGACGAGTTCTTCCAAATGATTCGGGGTCGCCTTTCTTTTCTCTGACGATCACGAAGTTTCCCGGCATAGTACCAACACTAATGGAGAGTGTATGGGTGGCTATGCACAACTCATGTGCCCTATCAACAGTGTTTTCTGTTGTAATCGTTACCCCTAACGTTTGGAGACCCGAAACCTTTTATAGCGGTCTAGGTGTATCTTGAAAAAATTCCAAATTAATTATCAAATAATCCTCAAATATTTGTAATTATATTCTCTCCAATTCTCTTCCAAACTCTCATATTTATTGCTGTAAATACATCCACGAATTTTGTAAAAAAGTTATATTATCCAATCAGAAAGATACCGAGAGGTTTAGACAATCAAAATATGCCTTACAACAGGTCTCTTGCGGCTGCAATGAATCTCATTGCAGTCGCAATAGATTTGGCAACTTTCTGCCATATCTTTTGCGGTCGCAATGAGATCCATTGCGGTTGCAATCAATCATGCCAAGACAAATTTATTGCCATATTCTCCTACTGTATTGCGATCGCAATGAATCTTATTGCATCCGTAATAGATCTTGTTTTGTGCTGTTTTGCTTGGGCATTGATCCAAATTAAGTTGGGTTTAGCCCAAACAATATTTTTGACTTTACACTAAGACCCATATATACATTAATTGATCATAATCAGTCCATCAATAATTATAATCAATTTTGTTAAGTTCTATATGCATTCGTGCCCAAAATTTTGGTAAAATACATATAATGCCTTGAATATAAATTAATCACCTTTAGCGATATTTCCGCATGTTACTCCAAGTAACATTAGCGACAGTACATGACATGTTATAATCATATAACACGTAGTCTAAACTTAATTTATTGGAATTGACGTCTCAATTCCAACAAGTATTAGATCCTCCTCCATCTCATCCGGTGCGTCAAGATTGATATATTAAAGAGAGAGAGTAAAGAGCAAGAGAGATCAAGATAATACAAGAACACGTGATATAACGCAGTTCGGCCTATGAACAAATTAGGCCTACGTCCACGGAACTTTCGGAACTAAAACTTCCTTCTGTAACTGATTTCACTAGACAATAAGTGTTCTTACAATTGCGGAACCTATCTTTGATTTCTCACATAAGAAAACCAATCTTAGTTTTCTAACCCTATGCAAGGGGCTGCACCGCTCTACAAGGTAAACGTATTCGATTGACAACACAATCAATGACGAAAATGCACTACTTGACAACACAATGTAGTACACCAAACAAGGCTAACAGAGCTAGCAAACAAGTATTCTCGGATTGATAATTAGACAATATGACTATCCTAACCCTCTCAGATTTAGGTAGCTGTAGGAGAATGCTTTAGTGCTCTTTCTAGTGCTCAATTATGTGCCTGGAAACTTGGGGATGACTTTCTTCATCTTTCTGGTTCGTATCCCCAAGGTATATATAGAAATGACGCTTCTTGAAGTCTTGCAATTTTGAATTTCCTCTCTTGCGTTACGGAAACAAAGAACCCGTTACAGAATCCGTTGTAACGGGTTGGAGATCTTTCAATTTCGCCCTTCTCTGCTTGGTTCACTTACTTCTGAGCCATTCTGAACAGTAACCCGTTGTGACGGGTTAGAAGCTCGTTGTGACGGGTTAGAGACCCGTTGTGACAAATGACTGATGTGCTATGATAACACAAGCCTATGTCAATTTGCCTTTAACAGTCCTCTATAACACCCTCACCCCCACCTGCTATTAAATACGTTTTTACACGGTATAGTTACGTATTATGCATGATTGTTTTGAAGTTTTACTTTTTCTCTAAATCACAAATTTGAGCCGTGTATATTGCTTCCAGTTAGATGCACACTTGCTTTTAATCTATTAATCTTGTAACTGATTAATATATATACCTTTTTATGAATGACATAGAGAAGTATTTAAATCTATCTGGGTTAAATGTAAGTCATATAATGTACACTAAATTAGATGCACATCAATTTAAATGCAAACTAGAAAAAGCTATATAGTATATATAAGTATAGAGTAGTGATACAATGCCTCCTGTTTTTCTCTTAGTAGTACCGATGAGTCAGCATTCCACTTAAGCTTTTGTCACACTTGATCCTAAACCGTGTTGCCTTTTATTTGGGTGCATTCTTAATATTACGAACGTAATGATACTGTTCCCCCTTCTTGGGTACTCTTCTCCCTTTATCGCCTATACTAAGTACACGTCTCCCAAATTTTAAGCTTTATGGTTCAGTTGGTTCTTCAGAATTCAAGGGTTCATATTTTTGGCCTTTAACAAATAACTAATACATAATATTTCCATTACTGCTTACTTAGAAAGAATGGAAGAATTAGAAAGCCATGATTAATACTAACCAGATCACATAAACTAGCTCTGATACCAAGGGGATATCGCTCGGAATTTCGATCGGCTTAAGCTCTCAAATAAATTATGTACTGAAAACTTAAGACTTAGAGAATTTTAAAAGCTGGAAACTAGATTGTTTTATTGAACAAGAAGAAGTAAGCTTTCGAATGTCTTCCGATGTGCTTGCAACTTCACCATGAGTTACATTATATAGACTTGAGATGGAATATCTATAATTTGCACCGGGTACTCATTGGTCCCCATCGTCATGCAAGATAAAGAGGTATCACTAACTCTTGTCTACCACTAAGCATACAAGATGCATCTACACCCTTAACATCATTTTTAAAAGTAAATAAAAGCAAAACCACCCAACTAAAAAGATGCATCGGCACACTAGACGACATCTGTAAAAGAATAAAGTAAAAATCCACTCAGAAAAAGTAAGGCCACTCAGCTCTCTTTATAAAAAGTTAGTGGTTATCCGTAGAACCCCACCAAACTGGTCCTTAATTTTAATAATGGGTATCTCTAAGATTTTTCTATAATGTGTCATGGCATTGAATGAGTGCCTTAATGCTGGCATCCACTCTTCCTAAAGCGTCGTTTGCCCAGTTGTCTTTTGTGGCTATTGATAGAAGTCTTGCTTTCTGTAAATACTTTATAGCAATTAGTATTGCTATTTGCCTGCGTGTTGCATCTGCTTGCTCCTTGTATAAATCTGATAATCTGTCAGTTATGGCATTATCTTCATCTACAGTTCGCGGATAACATGTGAAGGCATTTTCAGTGCCTTGTGAATATCGTGCCAATTGTGCGTTCTGCCCATATAGTGACTCCCATGCTTCTGTTTGATCCCGCGAATAACGTGCCACTCGTGAATCTAGCTCACATAGTGAAGCCCATACTTCTGCTTGAGTAAAGGCTCCCTTAACCCTTCGTGGTTCATTGTTGATGATGAATTTTAGCCCTTCCATTTCCTGTAAAAACTAAAAATAAGATAACACACTTATTAGATAATTGTGATGATTTGTTTCTGCGGTCCACCACTTCCGCAATAAAAATATTCAATTTCTTTCTAATAGAAAAGAAATCTTTTCTATTAGCTGGCACAAGTTTATGAAAACTTCCTTGTTTGGTGCCTAGGTTACTTCCCCAATTGCTTCTTCAAGATTTTTCAGACATGCGTCAGTTATTTCACTGCTTCTGGTATAAACCATATTAGCAGTTAATCTTGAAAGTGCATCAGCGAGTACGTTTAGTTTGCCATCAATATGCTCAAAATTGACTTGTACTCCTGTAACAGTTATAAAATCAACAAAGTTAATCCATCTGACTCTGGACGGTTTGTTCTGCGCTGACTTGTTGTAGAAACTGATGATAGCTTGACAGTTTGTTCTAAGAGTTATTTCTTGTTGATCAAGATAGTGGATCTTGAGAGCTTTCATCGTCTCCATACATGCATAGATTTCAGCGTCTATTGTTGATTTTATTACCGGGAATTTCTCACTGGCATAAGCACAAACCCGTTCTGTGTTTCTGGGATCATTCTTCTTCTTCTCCCATTTACAAACACCGCCCCATCCTTCCATACATCCATCTGTTTCAAGGATAATATAGGATCCAGGAGGTGGTAATTCGAGATCAGGAAGATTTTGTACCAGCTCTTTTATCTCGCTGATGAGCTAATAATCAGAGGGTTTTAGCCTCTTGTCTCCGTGAGGGCTTGCTTTGGAGTATAATGGCCCAAGGAGAGTTCCCAGATTAGGAATGTAGCTTCTCGCATAGTTCAGTATTCCTAGCCAGGATCTGAGCCCAGCTTTCTCCTTCATCTTTTCGTTGTCAAACTGAATTATTTTCTTGATTATATGGGGCTGAAGTTTGATCTTACTCTCACCGATTACTGTCCCAAGAAATTCAATCTCTTTTACCGCGATTTTCATCTTAGTAGGAGATAGCACCAGTCCCCATTTTTCACAAATCTCCAACATTTTACTCAGATGTGTTGCATGTTGTTCTTCTGTTTCTGAGAAAATGAGGATATCATCGATGTAAACTGCTATAAAATCTTCTGTACCTCTAAAGCAGTTGTTCATCTTCCTTTGAAATACCGCTGGTGCGTTTTTCAGGCCAAATGGCATGACTAGCCATTCGTAGAGTCCTCCAGGTACCACAAATGCCGTCCAGGGTATTAACTCTGGATTCATGACAACTTGATGAAATCCGCTTTTTAAGTCGAATTTCGAGAATATCTTGCTGTTGCCAATCTTCTTCAGGATGGTGTTAATGCCTGGTAGGCTGTACTGGTCTTTGTGTGTGTTGTCATTGAGGGTTCGGTAATTAAAGACCATACGCTCCTTCCCTTTGACCTCTTTCTTCTTAATTGGGTCTATTGTTGTACCCGAATTTACCATTATGGCCATGGTTCTATGCCTGCTTGTGCTAGGTTGGATTACTCCAATTTTCAGTAATGCTTGCACATGCCTGTCAAACTGTTCCTTCATGGCTGGGGTAACATGCTTTAATGGTTTGTCTTGTATTGTGATATCTGGGTTTATGATATCCAGTTTGCATGTTACTTGAATTTTCGCCCAGTGTTTAACCGGGTCATCTCCAATATAGCCCTGCTCCTTCAGTCTTCTTAGCAGGTCTCTGAATTTATTCTTGAACCATGGTGACTCATCACCACAGTTATAGGCAACGACTTCTTTAACCTCTATGTATTCAAGCTCATATAGGTCAAGTTCTTCCACTGCTGCCTGAGAAATGATCTCAGCATCTGTCCTGGTGGTTATTGTTGTTACATTTTTGTAAAATGTAACCATCTGCCCTTCGATTCTCAATCCACCTTGCATTGCCCTGATGAAATTGCATCCAATTAGCATTTGGACACCTCCTTCCTTGCCCATCGGGAATGCATATGTAAATGGGATTCTGAATTTGTTGTCTTCAATAGACATCTGCCCATTCTTCAGTTTCAGGTTTGCGATTTGCTAAGAGTTTATCCCATTTATCTGTATAGGGTATAAACTTGGCTCCAAGGCCTCAGGGGGTATAAATTCTTGGTTTACACAGCGCACCGTGGCGCCTGTATCCAATATCGCCTGAATTTTAAAAGGATTTACCCCTGGTATTTCCATCTGCAGTTCAATGTTGTACATCCTATTGATTACTCTTCTTCCTTTTCTAGGATCTGGGACTGCAGTGTTTATCTCGTCATCAGATAGTTTATTGGCCATTTCTTTGATTATCAGGTTTTGGTTTGGGTTGGCCTTCTTCAGAAGTGGATTTGGAATTGGAATTTCTGGAAACTCCTCCTCGTCACTGTCTGGCTCCATCTCCATTCCATCCCCCACCACCTTCTGTTTGCCTTTTATCTCCAATCTAGCCATGTCTGTAACTAGCTCATTTTCCCACAATTGATCCTTCAATCTTGCGTTTTCGGCTAGAAGATACTGGATATAGCTTAAAAGTTCATTGATAAGGTCATCCTTGCTATCATAAGGACTTAGGTTTTGTGTTCTTATCATGATCTTTCTTCCTAGCACAAACCTTGAACCCTGGTATGAAAAGTTGATTCTTGGCAGTACTCCGACAGTGCTCCCTAGGTACTTCTCCATGTACGCTCTTTCTAACTCTTTTCCAATTAGAGGGGGCATTTTTCTGAAAAATTTCTCAGAGAGCTCAGGACTGATATACATACGTCCTTACTTTGCTACTAGGACCTTGTAATCATTCATGTAATCAAACAGGTCCTTCATGTTGTTGCATGATAACCTCTCGAGATCATTATACGCTTGATCTTGTTCTACCGTTGAACCCTGGTATGGATCTTCGAGTAGGATTATTCTTCTGACTTGGGAGATGACATTTTGAGGATCATCGGCAATGTTCACCAGTTCTTCGTACTCTTGAGGATATGCCATTCGCCACTGGATCCATGTCTTTTTCTCTATTTCTCCCAACAAGTTTTCTATGTATATAACCTTGCTTTTATTATCGGCCCAGTTTCTTTCGTTAACAAGGTTTAGGGTGATTGACTCCCATCTGGAGATCACATCACTGTACTGTCCTATATCTTCAGGCAATACGAGCATAGTGCCTTGGTTCGCTTGCGCTGAAGGAAGGTTGAATCTCTCATTGCTTTGTTGTGCAAACCCTCCTTTGAATTTATTAACTCTGGGTCTTATCTCTGGGACATCAAATTGTTGTTGGTTTTGTCTTACACTCCCTGGTGGGTACATTGGGGGTCCCATCATTGGTTCTCGAGGTCTGCTAGGTCCAGTTGCCGTGGATTGAGTTGAGAGAATTGTTTCAATTTTTGAATCGAGGTTTTTGAGCAACGGGTATTCCATTGCTGCCAGAACGGTTTCGGCTTTGACCTCTTCCTTACCATCTTCTGAGAGAATGGGTTTACCCATTCTTCTTCACTGGAATCGCTGTATTCATCCCAGATTGGTCCGGCATCTTCTTCGGCCGACTATTTTTCTCTCGGTAATGCTGCCAATAATTGCAACATCTCGAGTTCATCATCATCTTCATCTTCATCCTGTGACTCGTGCCAATCACAGAACATCATCAGGGCTGATTCTTCTTCTAGGATTTCTTCATCAGCTTGGCCCACTGTAGCCTCTTCTGGTGGCGCGGTTGATGAATACCCACCAAATCTCACTGCTAAGGACCCGTCAGTTCTGGTCCTTATTCTTGCTGTCTGAGGATTTTGTACGGCTGGTGCTGTTGCTGGCCGTATGATCCATTGTCTACCCCTTAATTCCTCAGTTGATCTCATCTGGCCTGGAATCGCTCTAATTCCTCTGCTTGCCAGGTGTTCTGCCACTCTTTCTACATTGTATCTGAAATTTGTGTGGCTTGTATTTGATAACCTCCCTATGAGTGATCTAGAGAGTAGGAGGTTGCTTTCACCACCTTGCCATCCATCGTAGCCGTGTGTTTGCAACACGACCTGTATGTGATTATTGGAATTGTGGATGCTTAAGGTCATGTCCGGTGCTGTGTACGCCAGTTGCGTGCCACCTGTTAGATCAATCTCCATGGAACTGATTATGGCCCTATCATCGGACCACCTTGTATCTCTCAATATTACTAGGACGTTAACCCCAGCATTTCTTCTATGGAGTGCATATAGTCTTATCATCACAAGACTAATATGCAAATGTTGTAAGCCTTCTTGCACCAGTTGGTTGTAGCTCTGTTGTGATATAAATGGTAGCTCCACCTGAGCTCCATCTACCACAAGTATCCTCTCATCAGAGTAATGTTGATATACTCTGTGATTTCTTTCAGACCATCCAGCTTGATATAGAGTTTCAGCTGGAACCTGCTGAGCCCTTCTATATTGAGAAAGGTTGAGCTCTGCATCCGGGTTTAACTGTGATTCTAGGCTTCTCCTGTAACGCCTCCTGCCTGGTACTCTTCTTTGCGCTTCATGAGCTAGGCGACTACTCAGTCTGTAGCCCCTTATCTGGTCTTCTATTGTCGGATTTTGGTTAGAATCCTCAGATATGCTTGGCCTGCTCGTGGTTTCAGTTCTTGTTTGGCTCATTTTTGGTTTTTCACCGAGTCAAATATTTTCTTTTGGGTTTTTGAACACAAAGAACTGACCGGTTGGTTTCTTAACCTTTTTCTCATTGGGTTCTCCAAGATTAAGCTTTTGTAAGCCCTTTTGGAGTTCGTTTATTGATTGTGTGAGATCTTCTGTCTCAGGCACTTTGGTTTTCGCTGCCTCTAGCCTTCTGACTGCGGTTTTACAGTCTTCAAGATCTTCTTTGATTTTGACCAGCAGTTGGATTATTGTGTTATTCTGCTTGATCAATGCTGTAGTTGCTCCTTTCGCGAATTTGGCTGGTTTTAGAAAGCCGTTTGCGGGTTCTTCAATTGTCTCGGTTGCCTTTAGAGCTTCTTGATATATTGAGCTTCTAGCGGTATTACGCTAGTCGTTCATAAAAAAAGTTTCTAACTCAGCTGAGATTCGGCTCCGGTATCTCGTAAAAATATTTAAGAATATCTTGAGAATTTATTCTTATATTTAAGAAATTTGTTCTGGTTTAGAGGTTTTGACGACTTTCAGTTTTTCAAATTTTTTTAAGTTCACAGTGCAGGATTGATCATGTATTAGTTTATAAAGATGCACACATAAGTGTACATGGTTTAGGCCTTAGCTAATCCCTCCCTTTGAATAGAATATAGTGGATATTCTGGTCATCTGTACCTTTTGGGGCAATACTTGGGACTTGGTATATTTATCCATAAGTATAATATATTTCACCATACAAATTTGATTGTGAACTGAAAATGATATAGACACTAGAAACTGACATTTGATGAAAATAAAGTGGACTTGTAGACGAGACAGAGGAGATATCACGGCGGCTTCATATCAGGGAAAATTACTTTTAGCTGAGAAATTTTAGCAGACTTAAAACTTTCGTACTTTTAAAATAGAGTGTATATATATATATAGAGCATGGCTAAAATAATATGCATAGTACACTCCATTTCGTACTATGCGGTCATTTATATTTAATTTGGTCATTAAATTGATATTTAAGTTGCTCAATAAATTCTTCATATCAAAATCTTGTAGGAAATAAAATTTTGTCATTTTTAGAGCTTTCTTGCTATTTTTTAAATATTTTTTAAAAACAGTCCAGATTTAAGAGCTTTCTTGCTATTTTTTAAAAACAGCCCAGAAATGACACTTTTGTAGTATTAAATTTGGACTGTTTTTAAAAAATATTTTAAAAATAGCAAGAAAGCTCTAAAAATCACGAAATTTGATTTCCTACAATATTTTCATATGAAGAATTTATTGAGCAACTTAAATCTCAATTTAATGACCTATATATATATGAGCATGGCTAAAATAATATGCATAGTACACCTCATTTTGTACTATGCATATATATATATATAGGTCATTAAATTGAGATTTAAGTTGCTCAATAAATTCTTCATATGAAAATATTGTAGGAAATCAAATTTCGTGATTTTTAGAGCTTTCTTGCTATTTTTAAAATATTTTTTAAAAACTGTCCAGATTTAATACTACAAAAGTGTCATTTCTGGACTGTTTTTAAAAAAATATTTAAAAATAGCAAGAATGCTCTAAAAATCATGAAATTTTATTTCCTACAAGATTTTGATATGAAGAATTTATTGAGCAACTTAAATATCAATTTAATGACCAAATTAAATACAAATGGGTACATAGTATGTTATGTGGTGTACTATGCATATTATTTTAGCCATGCTCATATATATATATATATAGAGGAGGGATCCGTAGCCACCATCTATATCGTAGTCGCTCGCAACCGCTCCATCATAACAAGTGTAAATGATCGATCCGGACCGTTCAAAACATTGTCCATACTAATATAGACTTGAAGACTAAATTTTATATTTTTTGAATTTTTTACTATTTTTTATCGGATGCGTTGAAAATTAGATGTTTGTAAATCGTTAGACAAATAAATTTTCAATCATTCCGATAAAATAGTAAAAAAATTAAAAAAATGTAAAATTCGGTTTCCAAGTCTATATTAATATGAAAAATATTTTCAACTGTCCGTATCGATTATTTACATTGGCTATAATGAAGCGGTTGCGAGCGGTTGAAAGTTATGTATATTTAAATCCATGTTTTAATTTTCTCCGTATGAGGTTTCACTTTCAAGACTAGTCCATCAATTGCTTTATTTTTGTTTACTGTAGAATGAAAATAATTCATTTTTAACATTTTCATTGTTGTCGATTTCTTTGACTACTAAAATTGAATTTACAAACCAACACACCACGGCATTCGTGTGGAGGTCGTCGGTTTAAAATTTGACTGAAGAAATGTAAGTCACTAACATTTAATTTCAAGTCAAATAAGATTTGAGTGGTATAGATCAATCCTTCTCTCTATCTAAAACAAATCAATTTTGGGAAAAACTTAGGTACATTAAGATGGTGCTATCTAAGTACTCCATTCAATCTCTACCATTTGATTGCATTGAGATTCGCATCATAGATTTCAATCAAATGATAGAAATTGAGTGGAGTACCTAGAAAAAGCATCTATTTTTGTGTACTAAGTTTTTCCCATCAATTTTAACCTTTCGATGTGGTTTTGGTTTGTTCCGAGATTTGATGTCGTGAGTTAATTGTCTAGTTGTATGTGCAGACATCTGTTTTAATGATAATCACTATTACAAAAAAAAAAGAGATCATTGACGATTAAAAGTAATCTTTTCTAAAGGTTATGGTGTCTGAAAAATTGTTAAATAATATAAGCACCAATGACATATATGTGTTGTGGTAGAAAAATAATAATTTAATATATGAAATAACAAATAACCGTTGCCATAAAATCTAAGACAACGATTATTTATTAAATAATTATTGTCTTGGTCGTAAGATAACAGTTATTTGATAAATAATCGTTATCTCATGTCTTTGTTTTTTTTTTAAAATGACCAACACGGGCTGACTAATAGGGGCAGATTCATTCACGAGCAAGTTCTGTTTTTAATAAAATTTTAGAAAATTTTAGTGAATTTGTATTTCAGTTTTATCTCAATCTCAATAAATTTGTTGTGTCCGAACTTAACTGCATCTTAACAAGTGCAAATCAAACAAAAGAAGTAACAACTGTCATAACCTTCCATTGTGTATTAATTTTTTGGAACGTCAAATTATTAATTATTGCCTCTCGATCCACGAACTGACTTGCAATATTGATGTGATTGCGAAATGAAAATGATATATACTGACCTGAGAAGAACTGACTTGTACTTCGGAACAATTTTCCAAAAACTAGACTTTTCAAACAGGAAAAAGATGAGGCAGATGAATGTTACACTTACACTGTACGATTTTAACTAAATTAGACTGCAGCAGGTGGAAAGGTATTACATGTTGAAAGGTATTACATTCAGGACAAATATACATAGACTAAACAACGCCAACGGGAAGAAGAATATTACTTAACCAGTGGAAAATAAATAGGGTATATTAAAGCAAGGTTACTCAGCAATTGTATTACATTCATTACAGTGTTCCTGTATATATAGTGGAATTATTTGAGATTAATTAAGATACCTTATAATATTTTACAGGAGGAAAAATTGCAAATAATTTTTTTGTAATGTTGAACTATATATACACAATGAAAAATATCATAAATAATTGGACAACAATTAGTATAATAATTATATAAAAGAGCCACATACAACGGTTAATACTAACAGTTTCTTATTAAGCTTATTTTGATGGATTCCTTAGGCTTCTATTAGCCTAGCTTTGCTTCTTCTTTGTTTTTTTTCCGCAGGAATTTTGCCGATGTGGTTATTTGCAAACCAGATCTTCTACCGCATAGCACAAAACTGTGCGTGCTGTGCGGTAAATCTCAGTTTTTAATTTGCATCGAGATTCGTACAAGCTAAATTTTATAATATCAGATCACCTCTAATCAAATCTGAGCCGTCCTTAACCTACAACACAGAAAATCATGAACGTCCGTTAATGTTGTGCGGAAGAGAATCCCTTCCGGTTATTTGAGGCTGCCCAAATAGTCTCAACTCTCAAAGTCTCAACACATCTAACTAGACTTGTCTCCAGTCGTTTTGAAGGATCATATATAGCACTATTCAATGAGTTTTGTATTCGAATAAATGCTTAAAACTTGTGTTCTAGTCTGATGGAATAGTGAGAATCGATATTGTGTTAGTTTGATCGGAGACGCAACCTTAAATAACCATTGATTCTGACTAATTTATCATAAAGTAGTCGAGAAACTTATATTTCAGCAATAAAATAGACCGAATTTTTTATATTAACCAAAAAAATAAAAAAAACACGAAACAGTCAAAATTCAGATTAAAATCACCAAACTAACTATTCCGAAGTCTGTGATTTTGAAGTTTGTTCGAAATCTTTGGCTCCGGAATCGAAGGCGGCCTTCTCTGTTTTGAATTATTTTATTAATTAAAATATTAATATTTTAGTTAATGAGTTGGATTGCATTTAGGTAAGTTTTTGTAACGAATTCGACTGCGCTCGTCGGAAATGTAACTTGCTTTTTTTTATCGCCGCAAATCATCGAGCTGTAGATATCCGAGTCTACTTCCACCACGTTGAGTCTGATTTGCGATCGGAGGAACGTACATCTCAAATTTAACTCCACCACGTTGTATTTAGGCCGTCTCGCATCGAGTCTGTTTTACGATCGGAGAAATGAGCAATTCAAAATTGTATCCGGCGTAAACTCATGATAAAAAATACTAATTAAGATATAAGTTCAAGATGGAGTTAAATTTGAGATGCACGTTCCTCCGGTCGTAAATCGGACTCAACGTGGTGGAAGTAAACTCGGATATCTACAGCTCGATAATTTGCGGCGATAAAAAAAGCTAGTTACGGTCCCGACGAGCGCAGTCGAATTCGTTACAAAAACTTACCTAAATACAATCCAACTCATCAATTAAAATATTAATATTTTTATTAATAAAATAACCGGACCCTCCCAACGAATTAATTTTGTTTGCTGCGGTAAAATTCGGAATCATTGATTCCGGAGTTATTTCGGAGTCTGTGATTCCGGAGTTATTTCGGAGTTTGTGATTCCGGAGTTAACTCGGAGGCAGTGATTCCGAAATGGCTATTTTGATAATTTTGATTCAAATTTTGTCAGTTTTGTATCTTTTCAATTTATTTTGGTTAATAAAAAATATTTCGGTTTCCAGCCCAACACACGACTTGCATGGTCGGCTTGTTTCATTTCTAAAAGTATTTCAAAGCATGTTTTAGCTCTCATTTCTTACGTATCTTCATTGTAACAATTACAATCGGATCATCAGCAATTAATTATGATTTATAACCTTAATTAATTCTGTATGTTTCCGATACATATTTTTTCTTTAAATTAACGTTGCATTAATTTGATCAGCTCACTAATTGAAAACATTAATCACGAATCCATGACAATACTGAATATGTCACTATGACATGTACTCCAACTCGTAATTTAGACCTGTCTTAATTCTAATACTTTATGTTTGTATATACCATTATTGGACTGCGATTAACAATACACATATATAGTTAGATGTGAACAGTTGGAAAATTAGGAGCTAAAGCTAATTCCTAATTAAAGTAATGATTAGAATTAATTAAAAATTATGAATTGCTGACAAGAAATTTACAGGTGAACTTTCTCATGTTAATTAAAAGTTAAAACTGATGATGGCTATCTATAAATTTGGTGATGGTACCTGGTTATGAATTTCTTTAATTAGTTAATTGTTAGCTATCTAGCGTTGCTTATATTGTTAGTAATATAATATAGATGTTTGATTGGTTTTGTTTTTCCTGAACTTTACTGGATATTCTGCAGTTGGCACAGGATTCAGGAAAGTATTGTATAATTAATTGGGAGCTGATATATCGATACTTTAATTGATATCTTTATCGATCCCAACAGAACAGGTTTAATTGAGTTCAGTTTGCATGTTGGTTTTGTTATGATGCATGTGTTTTTTGTATTATGCATGTTGTTTTTGTTATTATGTATATAATTGATCGGACGCTCCACTGAAAACGAATGTCGCTACGCTCACCGACGCGGATCGCTACGCTCATCGATGAGGACTGAACGAATCTAGTTGCATTTATTTTGAAAAATTGTTCTAGTTATTATGCATGCTATTTTTATTATTGTGTATGTTGTTTTGTATTATTATGCAAGTAATTAACATGCAAAATAATACAAATAACATGCATAATAACAAAAACATCATGTATAATAACGAAAACATAATAAATCATAAGTAGAACAAAAAACATAATGAACTTAGTATATAAATCATAAGTATTTGACTGTTATGCATGTTATTAGATGCACAATAACAAAAACAACATTCATAATAACGAAAATAATATTCATCATAAGTAAAACAAATTTTCGTCGGAACTCAACTGGACGTGTCCAATAGATATCAATGATGAGATCGAAATTGGTATCCACGAAACATTTTCCTAATTAATTAGAGTACTAGACTCTACAGTTGGCGGTGGTATATTTATTCATACTTGGCAAAAAGTGCGTTGGTTTTGTGACAACAAATACTTGTCGATTTTTAATTAGAGTACGTATCGAAACTGGGGTTCAGATATAACTAAACATACGGATCAATATAATTCAGGTAATGAGTTCGCGAACAGATCATTTAATTTGCTGATAGATCAATCGTCATATCCAAATGAAAAATTCCAGGCTTCCTTTGCATAACAGCTCTGTTTGTAATGACAATTAATATACAACCTCTTATTTCAAATTAAATACTTGAGCTGCATGCTACATATATATCATGATATGGATAACTATATATAAAGATGTACGTACGTAGCTGGGTATTAGTAAGACATGCATACACTATATATATTCAAATATGTATATATAGCAATAAGCTAGGGGACAAGAAGGCACATCCCACATGCACTCGGAGATGCATATATATTTCTCAATATTTGCAAGGGATTGCTCGCAAGCGCAGAGGATCCTTCTTCTGCACCGTGATACCAAAATTCTCAGTCATGTCGAGATCTCCAGGCTTCATTCCATGATCATCAGCAGGAAGCTCCCAGTCGAAATGATACAGAAGGTTTGCGAGCACCAGCTCAACCATCGCTAGTCCGAATGTTATGCCGGGGCATATCCTGCGCCCGGCGCCAAAAGGGATGAGTTCAAAATCCCCCCCAGTGAAATTCACATCAGACTTCTCCTCTTCAAATTAACCTCTCTGGCATGAACACCTCGGCGTCTTTCCAGTAGTTTGAGTCCCTTCCTGTGGATCAGAAAGTTCAATACAGCGTCGTTAATCTAATTAATAATTAGTACAATCAAGAAATTAATTGGTATTCACAACTTCAACGTACCCAAGGCCCACGCATTTACCAGCACCGCCGTCCCCTTTGGAATATCATAGCCTAGGATGTTACATGTCTCTCGGCATTCTCGTTGGATGAGTAGGGACGCAGGAGGATGCAATCGGAATGTCTCTTTTATAACTAGTTGCAAATAGTGTAGGTCGTTCAAATCGGAGTTCGTAATTTTATCAGGTCCGCGGAGGTGTTCACGCAGCTCAGCTTGCGCCTTCTTCATCACCAGCGGACTTCTCACTAATTCAGCCATAGCCCAGACTATCGTCGATGCTGAAGTGTCAGTGCCAGCCCCAATCATATCCTAAACAATTCAAAACATATATGCACGTACGCACAATCAATGCAAATCTTTTTGTTATTGAAAAATTAAGAAAGATAATTAATTATTAATTTCATTTGAAATCATGTTCAGGCTGCATATATAGCTAAGTAATTAAGCTTACAACGATGATGCCTTTGACGCCGACCATACTAAGTAGGCTACTCTCTGAACCTTCATCATGCAGCCTTAGAAGAACGGTAATCAGAGATTCGGTATCTCCATCTTCCTTCTTCTTCTCTCTTTGTTCTTTAATAATGCCATCAAAAAGTTGATCTATTCGACAATGCAACTCCTGAACCCGAGGAATAATTGAACTGAGTATTCACCGTATGGTGCGAAGGCAATATCGTCGTAAAGAAAGATTTGTGCGGTGGGATTAAAGGGGCGGGTGCAAAATTTTAGGTCGTTCGTTTTCAAAATTTCTCTTGCCGCTTCTTTTGAGGATACTACTAGGGTCGGGACTTCTCCGAGCTGAAGGTGCATGAGTTGGCCGTATCGCCGTGACAAAGTGCGGAGCACTTGGTGAGGGAGACCACCTCCTGCAAGGTGGTGGATGATAGAACTTGATTTTAATCCAAGATCTTCTAGAGAACTTCAAATTTGAAAATTAAATTATCTCGGTCCATAGCTTTTGATCTTCCGGAAAGATACAACCACCGTTGATCACCAGAAGCCTTTAATTTCCGAGTAATCCATCTCAAGTCCGATGTAGAGAGCGAGAGAGACGGCAACAACAACGTCTTGTGCACAACGAATTATCCAACAATTGCAAGTTCTAAACTGAATTGACCTTAGTATCTTATTACTTAATTCTCTATCTGTGACTTAATTTAAATTTTGCACTAACTCTCTGTACGAAGAGAGAGAGTGCCTTTTCACATTAATTATACGTATTGTGTATTGATCTGAAGAGAGAGAGAGAGTCCCCTTTATATCCATGTACAGGCGTACATTGAATCAAAAAACAATTGATGCTATTCAATTCAATGTATTACTATACAGATGCATTTGTAAAAGGCGCCTCTGTATACACTGAATCAAAGGATTCAAAATGCGCCTCTGTATAATTAACTGATTAATTAATTAATTTCTTAATGGATATAATGGATATAGAATCATTTTCTTATCGAATCTTTAATGGATCTAAAATCAGAACGTACTTATATCGGATATTCTCTTATTTGCAGAATATTGTCGTATTAAATTGTGTTTCTTGGGGACCAGTAGTATAATTGTATTATTCGGATAATTGTATATAATTTAGACCATCACTAAATCATAAAGTTATTAATACGCATTCTACACATTAAAGGCCCCACTTCTTATGACACATATTGAACCCGTAAATAATACTTAATTTGATTACTTCGTAACAAATCTAATTTTATAATTAACAGTCCAATATTCAATATATATTTATATCACAGTTCATATATTATTGAAATTAATTAAATTAATTCCAACAGTGGATGCTCCCCACGATGGGCAGAGTCCAAGGGCCCGGAGGAAGTCGGTACTTGCTTTTGGAAAATGGGGATTTGAATTTTAGTAAGAGGAGAAGAGGGAGCAGAAAAAGAGAGAAGAGGACATAACAGGAAGTCATTTCCATCAGTGGCAAAACAGCTAATGGATTCATTAGCAGAGAGGAGCAACATATATATATAGCACATCATTTTATGTCACCTGCATGTACAAGTGACGGATATCCAGAAGAAAAAAGCCTAGACACAACCAAAATATCACGCATGAAGGTAGAAGATTTGCATTTAATCACAAGGCACAACAAATATTATATACTATGTTTGAAGGTAAAACAGTATTTTTGAATAGAGTGGTGTTATTGACATCCATAAATTTCTTCACATCGATATTAAATTTGTTTTTTCTCCTAATTTAACGATTTTATTTTCACAAAAAACATTACCTACCTTTAAATTGATAATAACTTTCATATTCATTTTATTATTAATATTTTCATGTAAAAATTAATGATTTAATAGTCCAGTGGTAACTCATCGGAATAACTTCAATAAAATTATGAATTTAAGCCTACGTGAGCACAAAGTAAAATTTTTGCTAAAAGATACGCTAGAGTTTGGGCAACCCGGCCGGTATATAAAAAAAGATATTTACATGTAAAATAAATAAAATATATAAAAATAAATTTAATTTCTGTGTACTAGAAAACTTTGTCGGTATCAATAGCGTCGTCCTTTTGAAAAAAGAAAACCCAGGCATGCCTTTGAATGGAGTCATCACTGACCTATGCCAATCATTTTATGCATCCTGTAACAGGTAGGGCTACTAATGGATGGATTTCAGTTCATGTCCAGCTAAGTCTGCTGATGAGAAGTTGAAGTTCATGATCAAATCAAGTCCATAATTATCTACTAATATCCAGTCCATTTCCAATTTATCTTATAACCGAATAGTGTACACTATTTGTTCATAAGTTAACCATGTAGACTTGATTTCAAACACTACAGTGCATAATCTTCTTTAAATGAAAACTCTTTCATCACTATATTAAATAACTTAGGTTTTTTTATGCGAATTTGGAATATGTCTAGTGCTTCAGCCTTTTTTTTTAACCAAGTAGATGTGTCAACATCTTGAATGATCATCTATGAATGTGATAAAATATCGGTGACCGTTTCTTGTAGCTTTTGAAAAATGACCACAAATATCGGTATGTATCAATTGTAAGAGATCATTACATCTTTTGGCATCATACTTGCGATTATTAGTTTGTTTTCCCTTTATACAACGTACACATTCTTTTGAATTAGTAAAGTCTAAAGGTGTGAGAATGTCATTAGCCACAAGGATTTGGATTCATTGCATAGAAATATGTCCCAAACGTCTGGGCCACAATATCACTGAATTCTCATTAGTTAATTTACGTTTTCTTGTATCAATGCACAGGTCTTCTATGTGTTAAGTGTTTATTTCAAGAAAGTAAAGATTGTCGTAAGAAGATAAAGAACCAGAAGCAACTTGTTTTGAATTTTGAAACAAACTGAATTTTTATTATCAAATGAACATACAAAACCATTCTTGTCTAAATATATAGGAAATAGAAATTAGGTTCCTTCGAAAGGAAGAATCGAACCACTAATGCATCAAAATACAAATAAAATTCAGTCCTACACAACAATCTAAATTTTCCTATGCCTTCAACTTCAACCTTCCTGCCATCTCCTACATAAATGTAGTGTTCAACTTGATTTGACTTTCGAAGGTTTAGGCAACCCTGCATGGATATACTGATGTTAGAAGTTGCACCTGAGTCTAACCACCAAGTATATTTTGATACTGTACATAAATTAACTTCAGAACAAACTAAGCAATGACACATACCTTTCTTTTTCAACCACGAAGCATAGTTGGTACAGTGTACGTATCTTGATGTGCCCGGGCTTCTTGGAAAAGTGACAAGTCACCTTACTTTCCGATTTCCCGGGAGTATTATCAACTTTCTGCTTCTTTTCTGCAGTTTCTTTAACGGACTCTTTTCCTTTGTTATTCTTGCGCTTATATTTTCTGGAATTAGATGTTACAACATGAGCCTCCTCTTGTATGCAAATGATTTAAGAGATATCAATAACACCTCTATTGTGAATACCATAATTTAATCATACTTCATCCAAAAATCACAAACTTTTCCAATATGAAATGGTGACTAAATGACCTGCAGTCATGTAAGTTTTCTCTTGCTTTTCAAAATTTAATTCACAATACAGGATTGTCACTGATTCAAAAATGATAAGCGCATAATTGGCCATCTATATATAGGCCTAAAGAGCAAGGGGGTCTGGAAATTATTAATTTGAGGGATTTCAATATTTCATTATTATGCAAGTGGATATGGAGGCTCAAGGACTCTCAGTGTCAGGGGTGGTGGAAATCAATATTGTTGCAAAAATATGAGAAATGTGGTAATGGACAAAAATGGTCACTCTTTTGGAGAAACTTACAAAAAATTGAGCAAATAGTAATAATAAATAGGTCAGTCAAAATTGGAAATGGTGAGTCGACCATGTTTTGGAAGGACACATGGTGTGGGGAGGTACCATTATGCATCTCATACCATTCATTGTTTGATATATGCACCAATGGGGGAATTAAGGTAGCTGAGGTAGAAAGAAAAGGTTTTCATATTATAACTTTTAGAAGACAGTTATCTTATAGACATAGAGAGTTGTTTTATCAGATGCAGTCTCAAGTAGCTGTTCATTTCCCTCTTAGCAAGATAGAAGATAGGGTGCTTTGGCAAAATATTGAAAAGGGGAAAGGGCTACAGATTTTTATAAGAGGCTGTTGGAATCAGGAATGGGTAGTTCACCTTTGTATGAAATATGGAAAATTAAAATACCTTTGAAAATTCAAGTTTTTTTGTGGCTTCTGAGTAGGAGAAAGTTGCAGGTGAAAAGTATACTAAAGGGCAGAGCTATGGAGATGGAGGCTGATTGTATCTTCTGTGATCAAGAAGAAACTGTGGATCATTTGTTTTTTAGATGCAAATACATGAATCCCAAATGGTTAAAAGCTTTAGCTTTCTGGAATATTCATTCATTACCTTGTGATATTGAGGAGCTTTATTATATAACTTTCCAAATGTCTCATAATAAAAGCATGATTCTGATATGTGTTGCTATGATGTGGGCTTTATGGTTAATTAGGAATAAAATCTGTTTTGAAGGCTGTGATTGTATATCAGAAAGCCAATTTCATTCTAAAGTTTCCTCCTCCTTGTTGTATTGCTCAGGCCAATGAGAATCTGAGGTGCAGCAGGAAGTGCAGTGGTGGGAAGCCAGTACAAGGATGGAACATGGACAGCTACAACGTACGAGGAGGATGAATGCAGAGGAGAAGTCATGGTCGAAGCCATATGAAGAGATAGTCGAGTTGGAAGACAACAGGGAAGGCATTGAAGCAATATGAATTATCAGTGTCTATTCATTGTTATTATGGTATGGCAGTGTGTGCCAGTAATTAGGATGCTTTGAGTCTGTTTACGTATATTTTGTTGCTTGGTTGATATTGTGCCAGTACAGAGATGTGAATAATAGTGGGTGGGGTTATTTTCATTTTAATATAAGATAGCGTTGATGCATCGGTGTTCTAGATAGGAGCATCGATGCACTACAGGGAAGGTGAGAAAAGAAAAGGATCAGAGATGCTAGTGTTGGGGAATAGTTTGTTGCGTTGTATCTGAACTTTGTTTGCTATACAGTGAATGGAATGAAGCAGTACGGCTTGTACAGTTGTACCCTACTTATTTCCAAAAAAAAAAAATGATAAGCGCAAGATTAAACCCTGCATCTTGTATGCAAATGATTTAATGTGTTCATCATCAAGACAACCTTACAGAACTGCCAAATCATCATGCTTGTGATAAAATTTTAGGAGAAAATCTCAAGGCTCAAGGTTAGCATGAATAAATCAGAACTGATTATTGTCAATGTTCAATTACAGGAGGAGCAACAATTAATGGGCGATAATTTTGGGCAGAAATCTTGGTGATTATCCAATGAAATATTTGGAACCGCCATTAATTACCTCCTAAGAAGCTAAAGAAAACTGATTTCATGCAAATTATCACCAAAATACAAGCAAGATTGAGAGGTTGGCAATCAGCTTTAATTACTGTAACCAGCAGGAAGACTTGTATTGATCAATTCCGTTCTATCCTTCATCCCAGTACAATACACGTCAATTTTTAGAATTTTGGTATGGGTAATAAAATAGATTGATAAAGCAAGGAATAACATCTTCTGGCAGGAAGCACAAGTTGAAAATAAGAAAAATCATTTACCTAGGTGGGTTGATTGCAAACCTAAAGAAACGAGAGGACTTTGTATAATGGACATTGATACAGTGTTTCATGTTTTCCCTTCAGTTCTTCCGTTGTCACTGACTCGTGGACCCACGCTTTGACTTTAGAGGGACTGTTCTTTTTGTGACATCTCAGAAGAAAAACTTGGAGCACCGTAGCTTTTTCCTCGTATAATTGACCTTCAAGTATTAAATGATGTATTTTCGGCTAAATGGGCTTGGAAAATGGGCTTGGAAATGGGTGGTTCAACAATAGAGTTTGTGGGTCAATTTTAACAAAGTGTCTATTCAACCTGACAGATCATGGGTTGAAAGTGAGTTATCGTGTTGGAAGAATATATATGAGAGAATTCGAATCCTCTGCGGAACAAAAATGTTCCGCAGAGAGGAGAACATCAGATCACAGTCGTTAGATGAAATCGGACGGCTGAAACGTAATATCGCTGAAAAAATCCCTAAAAAGAAAAAGAAAATCCTCGCACCAGGGGCAGGGGCAGATTCCAACTTTCAACCCCTTGGTCTAGCATCGCGGCTCACTAATTCGACGCCTAAAATCAAAGAATTCGGAACGAAACAGAACATTTTTGTTTTCCTCTTGTAACATTAGACAAAGAAGCTATGTTTGCTCCTTCAAAAAATACAAAAAGAAAATATGTACACATACAAATTTTGACGTTTATACTTTGTACCCATATCTTTTTTTTCAACTAACAATCAGTTACTACATATCAACTAATAAGCAATCATCTCACAAGACTAATGAATCATCTCATGGTCACTGCGTCTGTAATCATCATTTTGCTGCTTCTGACCACCGGAAAAGATTTTTGAAGCAACAAATCTCCATAAAATAAGCAATACACCAGTACTACCCATAGTTGCTAGTATGAAAGGAGTAGAAGGTATATGAGCTAGTTTTGGTGCCCTTATGCCAGTTCCCAGCTGAAATTTGGAACAAATAAACACAACTTCCAGAATGGAATCTTTTACTACAAGCGATTTTTTCTGAAAGCGGTTTGGATTCGAAGAAGAGAGATGGGGTTGTCGGAGGCAGTCTCCTTGAAGAGACGATCAATTAGAAAGTGCAAGATCAATCTAATATGAAACACCATTTGAATCACCATGTCAAATAGAAGATGGACTGCTATTTCTATCCAACAATACTGGCGCGAGTGAAGAGGGGATACGCGTGCAGAGAGGCTTCATCGTTATCAATTTTCGTTTTCCGCTGATAAAAATCGGAAAACGAAACTGACCAATTTCAGCCTAATTCGGGAAAGAAGTTTTTTTGAGAGTTTACTTTCATTCCAAACGAGCGAAGTGAAAGAAACTTTCTGCCGAAAGTTATTTTCTGAGGTTGTTTTCAACCCAAACGAACACAACTTAGCGATTTTTTCAGCGACATTACGTTTCATCCGTCCGATCCCATCTAACGGCTGTGATCCGATGTTCTCCTCTCTGCGGAACATTTTTGTTCCGCAGAGGATTCAGATTCATATATGAGAAGGATGGGAGAATTTTTTTTTAAAAAACAAATTAACTCAGAGTTGTCCTTAAATCGGGTCGCAAGTAAGATTCCGGCATCATAAATGAGAATTTTGAATTATCCAAATACAGACTTTCGAACATATACATATACACATTTGTTGTGGATCTGGATTGAAAGTCTTTGATGTGTGATAAATCGTATTTATATATACAAAAAAAATAAGATTTGATGTGTAAAATTGGTCATTACTTTTAGTATTTAGGATCAATTAACGGTCAAAAGAATGCAAGTTCGTGGTACTGTTCATTTTGTGTAGTTGAATGTAGGCACAAGAGAACTGAGCTCAAACAACGTCAAATTAGAGCTCGAGACACCAAGCAAAGCAGATATCTGCACAAGAACAATTTGTTTGTGACCTGCATGTCATAAAGCTGCCCTGATGGCACTTTACACGTATTATTGCGGTCGCAAGGTAATCCTTGCGAGCCGCAATCCACCGTCAAAATGTGCCAGATGAATCTTCAGCTTCAGAACATGAAGAAAAAGACTCAAGTAAATCCTTGCAACCTACAAGAAATTCCTTGCGTGTCGCAAGCACCCATAGAGTTTAGAGTTTGACAGTCTATCAAGGCGACAGTTACACAAGGTCTTGCGCCCACAAGAAAATGGTCCAAAAGGCAAGTGATTGTGGCTTAAAGACAATATTGATAGCAGAACTATATTGATCATTAATTTTCAAATTTTGGACCTTCAACTGAGCTCTTCAGAGGGAAAAAGAGGCCAAGGGAAGACAAGAAGAAGAGGAGGATTGAAGACGAAAGAGATTTTGTTCTTCGGATTTGTTTTTTCTAACTCTTTCTCTCACTATAATGAACTTTTTCTCTTGTATTTATTATATTTATGAGAGGCTAATCACCTCTCTAGGATCATGGGCATAGTCTGAAACTTGCTTACTAGTATATGAATTAATTAGAATTTAATTGTTGAGTTTATTTGCTTCTTCTTAATTTAATACAAATTTTAGGGGTTTTCTTTGAATTTGTGAAAGTGAGAACCAAAATTCCGAAACAAGAAGCACTAAGCAAATTTGAGAAGAAGGCTTCATAACTCAGGAGATTTGGTTAGAAATCATAAATAGAGTCATAGGTGCGTAATTGCCACGTAGTTCGATTTACTACATCAAACTTGGTACTTTTCTCGCCCTTGGGTCTAGTTTAGGTTTTGAGTAGTCTTAAGCCACAATTATCCAAAGAAGGTGTTAATTTGAGAAACCAACACTTAACGTCAAATTTAGATTACCAATGTCCATAATGACCAATAATTGAACCAATCGATCCATTCTATTATAAGCAAGTGGAAGGTGAACTCAACAACCTTAGGTCCTCATATTCCGAACAAAACAACACATTTTAATTGTACCCTTTATCTTTTTGCACAATCAAACATTGTGAAAACCAATCAACCAACTTTTAATCACCTAGAATCAAATAGTTAAGTTTTAAGTTAGGAATCAAATTGTCTCTGTGGATACGATACCATAAGTACCACAGCAGACTAGTTGTACACTTGCAACCCCATACAGTATAAATAAGGTTTTAAAAACCTGACAAAATAAATCATACGTAGAAACTCCATCAAGTTTTTTGCGTCGTTGCCGAGGACAACAATATTTTCTAATTTATACTTAGCATTTAAATCTAGGTATTTTCTTTTCTTTTTATTTTCAGATTTTTTTTTTGCTTTCACTTTCTATATTCATCACTTGTAGGCTGTTGCAATCTGCCAGAGGAAGAAACAACCTCGCCCAAAATACCGCTAGTTGAATCGTCTGAGTTGGGTACTTCTTTGATTGTCCAAGCAAGGCTAAGGGCAAGAGTTCTCAAAAGACTTGTTTTGAACATATATCCAAGGAGACTTGACATAGAAGGCACATGCACACTTGAAGAGCAACTTGTCGCCCTTTGCATTAAGCTTGAGAATGCACGGGCCGTCGCTCTCAACCGACCCAATCTTGGGGATAATCCTAATCGCCCTCTCCGAGACTACACAACACCGAGAGCCGATGATATCCATCTCGAGTACACGACCCCGAATATCCTTGCGAAGGAATATCAAATTCTCCCGGCATGGGTGAAGATGGTGCAAACAAATTTCTTTCATGGGTTGGCAAACGAGGATACAACACAACACGTCGCCAACCTCGAGGAATGTGTAGCACAATCAAGGTCGAAGCTATGTCGGGTGAGGACCTAAAGAGGATGCCGTTTACCTTCTCTTTGACCGACATAGAAAATAGTTGGATTCACATGCAATAGCCGAAAAACATTGATACATGGACCAAGATGGCGAATGTGTTTCTCAACAATTTCTTTCCGCCATCTAAGACCAACAACACCAGACACCAAATTCACAACTTCTAATAGAGAGGTGACGAAACGATGTCCGGGGCATGAGACCATTTTAATAAAATACCATATTTTATAGCGGATCCACTCTTACATCCGCTATAAAATGTCATTTATAATAGTGGAGATGCTCTTTGCCGCTATAAATTGCCTGCCAGTACTTTTTATAGCCAATTTCTTTGTAGATCCACTATTAAATGTACAAATTTATTATCCAAATTGCCACTGCCTCCTTTTAATAGCGACCCTTTGGGCGACCCGCTATTAAATGAGGGATATTAAAGGTCGTTTCTGTAATAGTAACTAGCGACATATCGAAACTTTGTATACCTGTAAGGATAAGGATTGTTTATTGATTATCATTACAGGATAAAAATTTTACGACAAGAAACCTAAAAAAAGGGGCTGGAATTTGACAAAAGTTTGTCATTTGTGTAGAAATGGTGAAAAAACTATATTACATAAAGGGCTGTTTTGTGCACATTGATTCTACTTGCGCGGGATTCGAAAAAGGGTCTGACTATCTTGAGGTCTTTGTACGTAATATTTTCCTACATTTCTGTAAGAGAATTTTTTCACGACTCAAATCCATGACCTTCTAGTCACAAGGCAACATCTTTACCGATGTGCCAAGGCTCCCCTTAAAAAAACTATATTACATATATTTAATAATTCTTCTTTTTTAGACAATTATTCAACATGATGTCTATAAAGTTTGGCATCAATCCCTCAATACTTAATTCTGTAAGTGATATCTTGTTCTCAAACATTACTAATCATAAATGTGAGGCAAAGGTTGGGAACGTTTATCAATTGGATGATTTGTGCTGTGGAGACAAAAAACATAATTTTTAGAGATGAGGTCCAAGATGTTGGTTTTTTACTTGAACAAATAACTGAAGAGTATGATTTGGTTGGTGTAACTTAATCTGCTTTTGATGTTTATGTTTAAGCTGATTTTTTGTGACCAGCTCCTAATTGTTAGCCATATCAATACAACAAATTGGTATCAATCAAGAAACAATTGGTACCAACACAAATGTACCAATCAAACACATCAAAACAAATATTAATACAACAAATATCACACACACATACACACACACACACATATATATCAAAAAATGTATCAATATATATCGAAAATAAGCTTCGAACTCACATATATACCAAATGTCACATACAATACATCATAAATATCACATAACACACAAATATGACATACAACACATCACAAATAATAACTAAGATAATCGCACAACATTATTTTTACCTATTCAATCTTGCTATTGGGTAATGAAGCGGGATATGGTTCGATCTCTTGAAGGAATTTGCATTATTGTTTTAGTTTGATCACACAAATTAATTATGTGTAAATAATTCATTGGAGAATAAATTTCTCACCTGTAGCTTCAACGATATCAAGCTCGGTACATCGTTGTAATGTGTCGCTATGTAAAACATCACCCGCATAACATAATATCCGTACACCCAGCCATTGGATTGCGAATGACTCTAAAATTTTTAGAAAGTAACAAAGAAAATGGATAAAAGCTCAAATCCTACTAAATTGTGAATGAAATTAAGTTGAGATAAAATTTATATTTTAGGATTTAGAGTTTTGTGTTTAGAGTTTAGATCAGAAATTCTAAATCCTATAACTCTAACTCTTAACCGTAAACCCTAAACTCTAATCCTTAAATCTAAATTTTAAACTCTAAACTCTAATCTCCGAATGAAAGTTTCAATTTGAGATTAAGTTTAGAACACTTACTTTGACAATCTTAATCTCGAACTTAGTACTTTTGCTCGAACTCTTTGCTTGAAAATATTGCCGCAACGACCTGTACAAATTGATAGAAGTCCAAATAAGTATAATGAATCATTAAATTAGAAGTGTTAGAAATGATACTCAAGACGACTTACGCATTCGAGGCTCTAATAATTTCGAGCATGTTTTCGGTTTGTTTTGCAAATCAATCTCATAAATTTATGCCGATGAGATTTGCAAAACTAAAAGGTATCAGTGATTGCTACAATTCACATTTAATCAAGTTAGTATGCAAGCATATTAAGTGATTATATTATCGAATGATAATTATTCTAATTGATCAAGGTACGGCAGAAAGATCACGAATTTTGGGTCCTCGATAGCAATGAAGAAGTTCTTAATGTAATTGACCGTGATGACTTAGTTCTCAATTACACTTGTCCCCGAGCACGAGGCGGGATCAAGAAAGAGAAACTTCGATTGCAATCCAAATTTCTAACGATGATGTGCAAGAGCCTTGCATGTATAAATGCATATTAGAATTATATATGTATTAACTAATCTAATTGCATAGATATTAAGTTTGAAGATTCTTACTTGCACCAAGTCTGAATAAGCGAGACACTCAGCCAATTACCCGGCTTAAGGAGGTCCATTATCTCACTAAGCATGTGCACATCATCGATGTCGAACAACTACTTGTCGCCAATTGTGAAGATAACTTGTTCTTCTGATTGCGACATCACCTATTAAATTGGATTCTGTGAAATTGCAACAAAATTGAAATGTTTTTTTTTCATTTTATAAGGTATAAATAAAATGCGCACTGTATTTACAACTTCAGGCTAGATGGGTCAAGAAACGACAAGAATTCAACGTTTTTGCGTTTAATCTCATGAGAAATTAACTTTTATTTTATTTTTCTGTAATTGATTTTTTATGCAATTAAAAGAGTGAG